>JBAFWW010049668.1:0-37226 GCA_036873685.1 Agapornis canus
TAATTCTTTTTCCTCCTTTCTTCTTTTTTGTGTTTTTTTTTTTTTTTTTTTTTTTTTTTTTTTTTTTTTTCTCCCCCTCTCTCTCGTTTCCCCCCTTCCTGTTCTTTTTTATGGTTTAACAGCCAGAGGTGCTGTGCTAAATTCTTGGAAGGGGCCCGGATGTACTGAGGATGCATTGCAATTTCACTAAAGGAGGCAGTAGTGGAAAGGATCAGTTTTTGGTGTTTGATGCAATAATGGGAATCAGGTAATAATAAAAGGGGAAATTCTGCAGCTCCATTCTTCCGTGTATTTTACCAAGCCGATTTTCGGAGGGATTAATCTGGACTCGTTCTAAATGGTCAATGAAAACAAGAGGATGTACATCCCCGAAGAAAACCATCAAGGTAAGCCTGAGATTCACCTCCGAGGATCTAGCAACCATTCTCTCCCCTACCCTTTGTCCGTAATCTCTCGGCTGGGTTCAGCCGCTGCCCCAGCCAGCGGCAGGCGTGGGGCCGGGGCGGAGGACAGCCCTTGCCACCGCTTCCCATTCGGGGGACACAGCTCCCTTCAGCCGGCTGCGCTGCAGGAAGACCCCCGCAGTCCCTCTGGGAACCGGAGGTTCGTAAGAAACCCCGGCCAAAGAAAAGTTCCTTTGAGTCGCCGTCGTTGCCTTCCAGGGCGGAGGGGCTGCGCGGAGCCGCCCGTGCCTCCGTGTCAGGGGCAGATTAATTGGTAGCGCGGCCAAGATTATGGGATCTTTCCCAATTAATGCCCTCCCGGTCCTCCTAACCCCCATCTGGGTACAGCTTCCTAAAACACCGGGAGAGAAGCCCTTCCCCTCTCTTACGGTATTTCTAATCTCTTACACGAGAGGGGAAAGGAAGGGGGAATTGGCTGTTTACACACACATACACCACACACGCGCACGTAACCGAGAGGATGAGGGACACCGGGAGGGCCTGCATTAAAATCAAAGTTGGATTTTACTTGGGGCAGTGATTTCTTGCCCAGCTCCTCTCAGGATTGCCCGCATCATGGATACCAACCCGTGCTGCTTGCTGCTGCTGCCTCTAGGCATTAGCAAACGTCCCCCGCTATTCCCTGTAGTAAAACTTTGTCCAAACTCCAGAAGCCTCTCTCCACACACCCCCGGCCCAACCCCGATCTGCTGTCCCTGAAGTTATTTTTATCCTGTTACCCGAATGTTGTCCCCCCTCCCTCCCCAGCAGCCCTGCTGCACACACACGTCGGTGTTGCATAGCAGACACAGCCATTTCCTCCCTCGGAAAGAGCGGAGCAGCGCTCGGGCGGGAACCAGCTGCCCCTCGCCTCTCCACAGAATCCCCCAGCCGAGGGCAACTTCTTCCTTATTCCCCCATCCTGCCCCTGGCCCTGCCCTCTGTGGCACCTCCCGCCCTTGGCCGGGGTCCCTGCCCGCTGTGACCGGCACCTGCACTGGGTGTGTGTGGGGTCCCAGCCTCGGGTAGCTGCCCTGGTGCCCCGTGCCCTGAACCCCTGGCAGGGGCAGCCGAGGGCGCAGCTGGGGAGGTGCGTTAGCGCTGTGGCAGCTCGTAATGGTGGAGAGGCGGTGGAGATAACACCATCCTCCTTCCGATTTAATACAGATTAAAAAGAGAAAAACCCCGACACCCCAGCACCCCCTCCCTTAGCCACTCTATCGAAATGAGGTGGGAGGGGAAAGGAAGCAGCCCCTGATGCAGAGTGCTCCTTCCAAGTGAGAGCGAGCCCGCAGCACATGTATTCAGCAGGCGTAATTGGGCTGCTCTTCCTAGACCAGAGCTGATAAAGTGGATGAAGAGCTCAGCCTCCATAGCAATATGCCAACACTATGGCAACCTAAATCCAGCTCCTTCCTTATCAGCTGCAGTGATTATATAATTGAAGGAACAGGTTTGCATCTGTTTCTTGATGCAGATTGTCATTACTCCCAGGTGAAAGAGCAACTTCTAAAGCAAACAGAAAATCAGCCAGGTGGAAGAGTTTTGTTCCCTGATAGTGCTTGGGCTGCCATTTATTTAAAATCTATTTTGATTTTGTGCAAACAGTGCCTGAAAGGTTAAACTGATCAGTAATCTAGAAAACCTGGTGACTAGGAAGTGGGAGCAAACCGATCACAATGTGGAATGGAGTCGTTAAAGCAACCACAGATTCTCAGTTGCAAGGTAGAGATAAAAAAAAGAAAAGAGGATGGGTAGAAGACAAAGCAAGGTGTGTAATCCTGGCCTGCTCCTTGTTTGTAAGAGGGAAGATTGACTTGAATAAGTCCTTATTCTTGCATCCTTCTCAGTTGCTGGCAGCAAGGTGAGCTTTCCAGGTACTGCTGATACAAGGCAATTTTTTTTTGTCTGTTCTTGAAATGTGACTGGCAGGGCCAGGCCTCTGTCAGCAGCTGCTTTTTGCACATGTCCACTTGCACTTAGCCTCTCATCAGCTCACCTATACAGCATTTAGTACTGTAGCCTGGGAGGCAGGGGAGCCACTTACTTAAAATAAAGAAACAGAGCATGCTAGAGGGCATTTGTTAGGTTGTGAGGAAGAGAAATTGTGTTTGAAAATGCTTTGTTGACTTTTCAGCTGCTAATTTGGGTAGGTTTGTAATACATGTGTTTTATTCTTTTGAATGTGACTTTGTCCACTGAAAGGCTTTCATCCTAAAGTAAGAATTTCTGATAATTTTTGAATGTTAAAATATGAGTCTACTGTGTTTTCATTGCAGTCTCTTGCTGCACAAAGGAAGGGAGCTGATACTATTTGTTGATGCTGAGACACTTCTCAGCATTTATTTTTGCTACACAATAGAACATTTTTATAGCAATTAATTATTCATTATTACCATAGAGTATGTGTTTATCTAGAAAAACTTAAAGAACCCACCCGACAAGCACCAGAAAAAAGCTTTCAAAACTACCTCCATCACGCTTAATGCACATGTGGGACTGGGTGGGATCCTAGATGGGCATCTTTAATGCATTTCCCTCATAATATTTTGAAAACTCACTCTCTCATAATAGAAAATGGAAAATCAGTTTGCAAACCCACGTTTCACAGCTCTCTCAAGGGAGGGACCAGTGTGAGTCAACCCAGCCTGTGGTACTGGGAGTTTGAATCTCAAGCATAGCTTAACCATCTAATTGAATGTGGATGCTCGCCATCCTCGTGGTTGGAGGGGTCTCGGGGTGATTTGGTGACCAGCCAGGAAATGAAACGAATCCAGTGGTTTTGCCATGTTTTTTCAGTCCCGGGGGCTTCGGAGGGCCGGGAGGGTAGGTCCCGGTACTGCCTCTCCCGGGAGGTGGCACTGCGGGGCCGCTGAGCCCGGAGCCGTGCAGACGCTTCTCGGGCTGCCTCATCCGTCTCTTGCTCCTCGGGAGGACAGGCCAGATGTAGCACCAATAGATATGTATCTACCCCAGAATAAAATTCATTAGGATTGAAGAGCCCCTGGTAGGTCACTTATTTCATATAGTAATGATCCTCTCTGAGTGAAAAGCCCTTTCTGAGGCCGTGTCTGAACTACCCTTCCTTCAATTTCAGAGAATGCCTTTGGGCTTTGTCCTTATTGCATATTTTGAACAGATTTCTACCTGCTGCTTGTAGAAAAGAACCCCCTTGTGTATTTGTCAACCATAATTAGGTCTTCTTTCAACCTCCTTTCCTAACCTGCACATATTCTGTTCTTGAAATCTTCCTTGTAAGACACTCTTTTCATAGTCCTTGTAATCTTTTGTATCTGTTAAATCAGGAACTAATTAGTGTATCCTTTATTTCTCAGAAGCCTATTGATAGTGTGAGGATCAAGTCACAAGCATGGTCCCTAATGCATTTTCTGACCTGAAATGAGGGTCAAACCCACAAATACTCCCCTTAACTCTGCAGGTATAAATAGAGATGATTGTGTACACTTCACAGCTGATTTCAGTTGAAGGGTTGAAATCTGTCTCATGCTGTGCTACAAGACAAAACCATTGGAGATGTGGACTAGAATTTATTGGGTGTTTGCTTTAATTTTATGCTCTATTTTCAGAATGCCACTTTTATTTCCTATAATTTTCTGGGGCAATGCTTTAACGTATAGAAGGAACCGTGCTCTTTTCATGGTGACAAAGTGATCAGACCGAGTCTTCATTTTTTGGGCATTTGTTTTTGTGCTTTCATTTTGCTATACATGTTTGTCAGAATAGGCATTAGTTGTGGGGCATAAAGAATAGCTCTAAGTGGTTTGACACTTATCTTCAGGATTTTTTTTGGAAAAAAATATCTGAATCAGTGTTTTAAAAACGCAGCACTAAAATTCCAACCCTCACAGGTTTAACGATAAATGCTCGTATTTGTAAAGTATTATTTTTTTCGTCTAAGTATTTGGGACATTCAGTAGGTGTTAAGTGCTTAATTCAATATAATATGAAATAGCAGTGTAATATAAAAATAGTTAATAGAATGTTAAATAACTACTTAAACATTATAAGTAATATAGTGCACTGCATTTACTTGTAGAGAAAACTAGTAGAGTCTTCAAAAAAAGTGCTTAAGTGCATTCAACCTTTTCATATCCTTAAAATAAGTATTTTAAGTATCCTGCTAAAGACATGGAATTTAAAGTATATACTCTTGAAAGATTTTCTTTGACATTCTCTTCAGTCATAGAGACCAGTTTGGCTTAGGTCATCATCGGTGTTCCTGCTGACTGGTTCTTACTGAAGTCTGAGTTTCTGCCCTTAGGAACACTTGCTCCTGAAAAGCCAAGCTGGCGCCCTCTCTCCAACCAAGGCACCCTTACAAACCCACTTGTAGTTGCATCTCTGCTCTGTAATCTATTTTTGGGGTTACATCTGTGTAATTCACTGCAGCAGGTGTGACACATCCTTGCCATGTGGAATTAAGTAGAATCATAGAATAGCACTATAGCATCAGCTACGTTGGAAAAGGCCTTTAAGATCAAGTCCATCCCTTAAATTAATTTATCCTACTAAGGTATTTACTTTTAATTATTTGTCTTCATCTTTTTGCTTTGTTTCCTCAAAACACTTTAAAGAAAATGTCATATACCTGCAATATTACCATGTATGCTTAGGTTTGGCTTAGTTTTTTTCATTTTTGTGGAAAATAGGTTCAATCTGAGTGGGAATCATTTTAAATTTACTTTTTTGCATGTCTGTGTACATGTGTGCAAGTTGTCATTGTGGCCATCTGACTTGTTAGAAACTGTCTTTTTTAACCCTTTCTGGGAATTAATTCAAGGAACAGAGTCACTGAAGTTCAGGAACAGCAAATACAAGATCTCTTTTGAGCAAATGTGTTATATAAATTTGTTGTCTGTAAAACAACTTGACAGATGTGATCATGTACAGTAAAAGTCTCTTGAATTACTGAAAGCAACAACAGGATCAACACTGGCAGAGATATGCTTTACAGAACTTGTTATTAAATTGTTCAATTGCCTATTTTTTTAAGACTGTAGAAAAACCCAGTATTTTTTGGGTTTGAGTCAATCTTTTATCTAAAACACTGTTTCTTATTTAGCTAATGGGGATGAGATGAATTTGAGAGAAAGTATACTAATGAAACTACTTACTGCTGGATTTTGGCATCACCAATTTTAAGAAAAGACAACAATATTAAGCATTCAGACATATTGATTGCCACTAAATACTTTTTGTTTTGACATAGTTCATCTCTTACCTAATATAAAATTGGCATGTTTTGTGTGTAATTTTACTAATGGAAGCCAAAAAATATATAAAATTAATATTTACCATGTTTAATCATTTTTACTTTGCTGGAGTAAAAGCATTTAAGCTACCTGAGATTTTTTTTTTTCTCATCCCGGCCTTTGTTTTTTATGCAAGAGGAAGTCAGTCTTCTGAGCAGAGAGCACAGTGATGGGCTTATGGTGCTTCTGCAAGAAAGCAGGTGTTTTAGCTGGTAGAGTGGTCATGCTGAGAGCTCTGAAATACAGTGATGATGTTGTGCAATCAATATGACATAAATCTTTGCATGAAAGAGTCCTTTAAAGAGTTTCTGTAAGTTTCCATGTATGGGACATAATGATGAGAGTGATATAAAGAGCAAAACCTGTTGAAAACGGGCTTTACTCAGAGCCACATCCAGTCAAATCTTTAGTCTCTGAGGACAGGGCTTCCTGTGGGCAGCCTGTTGGTGTATTTAACTACCCTTATGGTAAAAAGAAAAAAGAAACCCCAAACAAAAATATCAACACATTTTTTCCTAGTATCTGCTCTGTATGTTGAAATCTGTATACTTAAAGATTGAGAACCAATTTACATATGTCAGCTGGTAGCTAAGCTGCAACCATGTTTCTGTGTTTAATCAGACACCCTGGCTGTTTGTCAAAACTTTGAAGTGAAAGACTTGAGGAGCTTTTGCCTCTGTGCAGCACACCTTTTTGAGTAGTTTTCTTGGTTTTATTATAGCTTGTATTGTAGGTGAGGTGAGGTAAATCTGGAGCCTCAGTTGCTCTTATAGACATGCTGAGCTCATAAGTGAGTTGTTTTCCTGCACTGTGCTAGAACAGCTTTCAATTATATTCTGTGGCTAGAGTCAGAGACCGGCACATGTAATGATGAGGTAGTAGAAATCTATGAGTAGTTCAATGTTTAATGTTCCAATACATGTTAACATACCAGATCAATAGATGAATCCTGCCATAATTTATAAACATTTAACTGAATCTGATTACTTACTGTTGGGATATATATATCTGCACATAAAATTGTTATGGAATTGATGACTGTAGGGCTTGAATCCAAACAAGAATAGGGTCCTAACTTTGATTTAGATTCTTTTTCCTCCCCATGGACTAAGGAAAATTGAGGTAACTGTTAATGGATGTTCTCTGGGATGTCAGAAGCTTATGTAGAAATGCGAAGACTATATTTGTAGAGGATTTTGCAATTGTCTTTTTTTCTGCGTGTGTGTGTGTGAGAGAGAGAGCGAGAGTGAGAGGGTTTTTTTTCAGTTCCAGTTATTAAATTCTCAGTTGCTGTCTCAGCAGGTAAAACATTTAGAATCCATGAAAAGAGACTAGCAAGTTGAATCTCCTTCAGCAGCTAGGAGGAGTTATCATGGTACCAGTTAAAGCCTTGCCTGTGGGAAGAAACAACAACAAAAAGAATTTAACCTGGCACCTGTAAGGAAATAAAAGAAATCCACAAGATTCATCAGTCTCCTGAGCTGGGCACTGACAAATTTAGCACAGTTAAGAGGGAGAGAAAATGTGCTGCTTTGATAAAAGACATAAGATTAAAATAAAGTAAATCTTAAAGGTGATTGGAGACTTAATGGTTTTCAAACCAGACTGAGAAATCAGACCAAGAAATCTGACTATCATCATGTGTATTAAGCTTATGAGCCAATTGTTTTAGGGAAAATAATTGTCTGAGATCCATCTAACTTCAAAGGATGCTTTATCATATGTTTAAAATATGGTTCTCTAGATGGAACTGTTATTTGTCTTACATTTTTCAGGTTTTCAGGCTATGATGTGGATGGTTGCCTTTGGGTATTTTGGAAAAAACAATTAAATATGACTGAACGTGACATTATAATTACAAAGTAAATATGCTCTAATTGAGTAATTAACTCAACATTTCTTCCTAAAGGCATTGTAGGAACAAATTGATGTTACTGATCAGATTTCAGATTTTTTATTCCAAAGGAGGAGAAAAAATATTTCCGTTCTTCAGTGTGCCTGGTTAGATGTAAGGCTTCTTAAGAATCTTCAGGTTTTGAAATCTAGTATGTGGTTTTGATACATCAGATGTTCCTCTAATGCTTTTTGTCAGATGAAATAGTCTTTAAATATACAAAAAGAGTACCTGCATCTCTTTGCTTGTAAGTCAGTCCAACTCTGTTAGGTGCCATCTATATCCTGCTTCATGCTTTATTGACAAAGAGAATAATTCTGAAATTGAAACTTTTATGTTATAGCTGTTAGTAGTAAAATTAATGAATTTTAGATAAAGTGACTGTGTGAGAAGCAAGGGAATCAGGTGAGTTCAGGAACTAAAATTGTTTGTTGAAGACAGAATTAAAATATATCATTGCTTTTAAATACATTGTGTAGTGTATTGATGTTGAACTTTATGGTTAAATCTGATAGAGATTGCCAAATATCAGGAAGCTGAAAGTCAAGACTTAGATGCCATGCCAAACTTGATGTATTTCCTGTCTTTCATATTGTTCACAAAATAACTTTTTCCATGCAGACCCTATATGTAAAACTTAGGACCTTGGATGTAGTTGAGTACAAAGGGGTCTGATTCTCTTGGAGTAAATTTAGCATATTGACAGCAAAGTTAGCAAATTAAGTTACATAAGCCCAAATGCCTTCAGGAAAACAGAAGAAATTCATGGTATTTATTACTTTCTTGAGTTGAAAAAAAAATATATGTAGGGAGGAAAGCGAGTTATATAGGTAGGAGTGAGTTATATGAAATGTTTATATCACTTTCACCTAAATGAAAATTATAAGTGGAAAACCTGTGATTTGTAGACATCAGTCAGGTTTGGGGCAAGCAGTGTCAAAATTGAGTTCTTCAGTTAGTGGATGGCTTGAATGATATAAGTCTTTTGCCTGTTGGATTCTCACTGGCTTTGGCTTAATTACATAAATCCTGTGAGTGCTGAATGTTTGTTAGCAGGTGTTTGGTAGTGGTATTCCTGTAGATAGCAGTATACTCTGGTGAGCTGAAACAAATTTCTCTACAATTTGTGATTCAAAGGCAAATATAATGGCATAGTGGTGGCTGGAATAAAGAGACTATCACTTGTCAATTTGACCATTATAGCAAAACTCAGAAGTAATAGCAGTGTGTGAAACGTTAAGATCAACATGGCTTGAAGACTTTTATCTGCTTAAAGGCAAAGGGTGTCAACAAAGATCATAAGAGATGAAAACTCGTGTCCTAATTTGCATGCAGTGATAAAAGCTGTTATGCATGCCATGAAATCAGAAAATAAATAGCAGTACTTGCTACTGACAGTTCCTAAAAACGTCAGGTCTCGAGCTTCAGGAGATTTGGGCATTGAGCTCTACAGATGCTTGGCAGAATCTTTGGAAGGTATCTTAGCACGCAGTCAAACCTGAAGTTCTTTATTAAAGAATCATGTCTTAACATACACATAATTCAACACAACATAGCAAGAAATATTTAATGCTGATAACGCAATTTCTGTTACTTCCTATGACACATTATGCTTAGGCATCATCTTAGTGCTTTTAATTTGCAGTGTGAGTAATGCAGTATAGAACATTTCTGTCAATAGGTATGTATTTGACTAAATGTACATCCTGCTGTCTTAATGCAAAGCTTTTACTGAAATAAGTTTTCATTCAGGTTTTACAGTACATATGGGTCAGCAGTTTTCTGTCTGTTTTCCTAGTACTTAGCATTCATATTGAGAACCTTGCTGTTGTCTTGCTATCCCTTGATTACATTCTTATTTCACCAGAACAATTCTGGAATATGCGTTTTTGAGATGTTTCTGTTGTGCTTTAAGGTAGTTTCTCCTGGAGAAAAATAATGCATAGAATACACAGCTAGGTTTAACTGAATGTTGCTAAAGATTTTGGCATGCATGCTGTAGGGCCAAAGGATGTGTTATTTATGAGACAGGGGTGAAGAAACCCTGTGTGGAGTCAATTCTACAAATATCAAAGGACAGGAAATGTATTCTTACTGCATGTATTAGTGGTGTTTTGATACTTCAAAAGGAATGTGGTGTAAGCTCATCCAGGTGGCTTAATATATTGGTGAATGTCAGTATTGAAATACTATTTTAAAATATCATTTAAAAATAGAGTTACTGTAGAAGATGGAAAGCCCCACTTGTCATCTTAGGATTTAAACCTCCAGTTCATGTAGCTAGTTATTTTAATAACAGCAGTAGAAAGTATCTAAACCTGATTCTGCTGCTACAAAATACTGGACAAAGATGTGACAGATTGTCAGGTGCTATTTGAGAGATTAATGTGAAGACTACAGACATTAGAGGATCAGACTGTATTTTAATTTATTTCTTTGTTAGGATATAGGCTTCCAGCATGTCTGCCAAGCCTGCACAAACTTGGTATTTCTTTCCTTTTGAAAGGCTGGCAAATGAATGTTTTCTCTGAAGTTGCCTACCTATTTTCTTACATACTTACATGGTCATGGTTATCTGTAGTATGAACAACTCCCAGTGTCAAAACCTCTATTGCTCTTCCCAAACTGCCAGGTCAATAGGATTGAAAAATTAATTTTCTTTATTAGCTATGTTCTGTGTGCTTATGTGAAGATACTACTCTGAGGTGCATGCAAATAAATTAATAAGACATTTAATTTTAGTGAGATGTGTGTTATGAAATGGTATGTAGTTACTCATGCCATCAAGACTGTAACACATGTGGATATAGCAATACTGGGGTGCTTGATCCATCTGTCTGGATGCCAACCAGAGAAAACAGCTGCTGCCCTAGTCCTCCTGATTGTATAAGCAGGTTTGAAACTTGTGTTGTGGTCAGAGCAACAGGTTGGTTTGTTGTAGAGGTCCAGCTGTGGTTAAGGGCAGGGCTCTTGATGGGTACCTCCATACAGCTGTTGTCCCATGACTTGCATTATTCCTTTTCAATTCTGATGGCTCTCCTTTTCTCTGCCTTTGTGCCTCTCCCCTCTGACTAGTCTTCTTCAGAATAAGCAACCCACCCTCTGTTACCTTTTTTCCCCACTAGTCCCAGCTTTTCTACATCCGTAACCAAATTTGGTGTTTCTGACATGGGTTTATGTTCAAACCTGGCTCATTTGGCATTCTTGACACAGTTACCTGGATGCTATTGGCCTTGCAATACTCCCCAACAGGACTCCAGTACTTCCCTTCAACTAGCTGTCATCTCTGACTCAACTCCTTCTTAACTCTGTGTGAAATCTAGTCATTCCTTACAGTGCTACCTGTAAGCTGTGTCAGCTCTGTTGTCATATCCGGTAATTTCTCATGTCACCTCCAGTAGTTTTCCATGTCTTGTTCAGTTATTCCGGCCAGGACTGAGTCATCTTCCTGAAGCCTTAGTAAGTACTCTGAGTAGTTCTAACTAGGTCTGAACTTACCATGTGGGTGCTGTATATTAACAAGTAAAGGGGATTCTCTTCCTTGGGAGAGAAGGTGGCACTTTGGAAGAAAAGCCTGTGGTGGAAGAGAACCTTATGAAGTTCAAGGGCAAGTCTGAAGTCTGGCATGTGAGTAAAGACAATCCAGGAATGCAAGATAGGCTAGGATCATTCCTGCCTGGGGAGCAGCTCTCTAAGAAGGGATCTAAGGGTCCTGGTGGGACCAATCTCAGTGTGAGTGAACAGTGTGCTGCTGCAGCAATGAAAGCCAACAAAATGTGGGCTTATGTCAACAAGAGCATCACCAGCAGAGATAAAGAAGTTGTTATCCCCCTCTACTCAGTTTCTGTTAGGCTACACCTGGAATACAGTTTTCAGTTTCAGTCCCCACTGTACAAAGAAGATGTGGGCAGGCTGGAGAGGGTCCAGAGAAGAATCACAAAGATGATGAAAGGACTGGGAAGCCTGCCATATGAGGAAAGGCTGGGAGAACTGGGTTTGTTCAGCCTAGAGAAAAGAAGGCTCAGGGGAGACTTTATCACCGTGTTCCAGTATTTAAAAGGTGGTTACCTCCCTATTTGCAAGGAATTGCATGGAAAAGACATGGGGTACTGAGTATAAGTTACTCCTGGTGAGATTCAGACTGAACACAATAGGAAATTTTTTCACAATGAGAATAATCAGCCATTGGAATAATCTCCCCAGCAAAGAGTGGGTTACACAACATCAGACACTTTTAACATTCAGCTGGTTAGGGTGCTGGGACACCTACTCTAGGTCATGCTTTGCCAAGAAAGGTTGGACCAGATGATCCGTGAGGTCCTTTCCAACATTGTATTCTATGATTCTTTGCACTTGTATTTTTTTCCCTGGCAATTGGCAGTTTTACAGTTAGGAGAGGTAATGGCCATGGAAGGAGACTAACATTACAGATAACTGAAAATAAATGATCAGGCAGGTTTGGTCAGAAATCTACAGGTTCATGAGGAGTCAGTGCAGAGATCTTGGTATGAACTTTGAATTAGAGACTTTATCATCATGGTTGTGTGTTTTCACTCAGGTATAAATTGCAGAGATAAAGTGTTCTCTTGAATGTTGCTATGATCAAATGTGAATCTAATAGAAAAGGGACTTCTGTCTGGTGTTTGTCTGGGGCTGTACACAGTAGTATGTGATGTGTACACAAGTGCACATGGTGATAAGGGATAAGAGGAATTATGCCTCTCTTCCTTCCAAGTCTATGCATACTTATCAGTAGGCATAGAATAGCAACCTAGATATACAGGGACTTCTGGTTTTTGTCTGCCATCTTTAGAGTGTATATGTCAAGAGTACCTTAATTTTGTTTTCCAAATAGTAAGAAAAAAATTATCTATGCTCTGGAACCATTAGAATGTCTCTGAGATGTCTGCAGCTGCATTGTGCCTACACAGATGTGTTTATATATATAGGTAGAAGTTTAATTTGCTTACTGGACCAGCATGAATACGTGACTGTGGTTGGAAGGATCTATCTGTGTTAAAGAAGATTTGGAAAGAAATAGAATGGTATGAAATGAAATAGTCTCTTTTCAGATTGTCGTTCTCCATATACCAAAAATAATCATTTGTCATGGGTGTCATTTTACCTCACTGGGTTTTTTTAAATTATCTAGTTGGAGCTAATAGTCTACAGTACATGTGTAGTCAGTGGAGAGGAAGGCAGCCATGGCTGCAGAACATTATAGATAACTGAAAGAGGTGAGGTGGGCTGCTTTTTTGGAGGAACTTCACTGTGCCTTAACTATATAGATGAAGAACTGATGACTAAGTTAGACTACATGTTAGATTTTACATTGCTGGAACTCTGGAAGTGAACTGTGCGTTCTGCATGTGTGTTGATTTCTAATTCTTGTCAACAACAGAAGTGTAGTGTGGAGAAAGGAGTTATGTGTGCCTATAGCAGGTTTTAGTAAGTCACCTTTCAGGTGTCCTGCATGAATGAAAATGCAATAAATGTGTGTTCCCTGTCTGTGTGCCATTAATTATAATAGATTGTTAAAGAAAAGCATGACAATAAAAACAATACTTCAGGAAAAATCCCTGTTGGAAATTCATGGAAGCTGCTTTTGAAGAATATCCGTCTTTCTATCTGGGATGAGAACAATTAATTTTTCCCCAAATTATGTTTAGTGTGGAGAATATTGTGAATGTGAAATAGGTAGCTTCATGAAGGAGATGGGGCTTTCCAGGCAGTGTCAGAAGGATGGCAAGCATGCCAGAAGACACAGCATCAGAGAAACCATGCACTAATCAGTTCAATCTGCTGCTCCTAACTAGCGTGCATGGTTAGCTGTGCTGGCTGGAATGTACAAAATGTACAAGGAAAGATTAATAGTTAGGTAATAGCAATGTAGGGAGAGTTCTCTGCAGTAACTCTTTGGTTTGTGTGTTTTGTGCTTTTTGGTGAGTAGATACATCATGCCTAATTTTGAAAGTGCCATTTTTGAATCATTGCAAATTTACACAATAACAGGGTCCCAAAGAGAAGATAAATTGAGGTGCAGAATTAATTTGGTTTTGTTAATTTGGTAACTGTGTATTTATTGGCAAATAAGCTGTGGCCTGCTAGAGGCCAAGTGTGCTGGGTCCATGACTTCAACCAGAGGGAGAGCCTTTGTCTCTCCAGGATGCAGACACAGGAGGAATAGAAAGGTATTTCATTCTGGTAACATCAAGAGAAAAGGTTAACCCATCTCAGCAGGGCAAGTTTTTATTATTGTATATAAAGGGTGTCACACACACTTTATATCTTTACAATCTCACAGAACGTGCATCTTTTCAAAATTTCTTCCTGTCATTCCACAAGCAGGGACATGAAGTCTTTATGTATCATCCTGTTATCTCCTCAGAGCCTCTTTTCCCAGAATTTATAGCCTTGACTCTATCATGCTGCCCTTTGCGTAAGCTACGTAGTGACCAAACCCTGCCATGCCCTGGAAGAAGGGCTGTGCTGCAGCAGCTACAATATTTGGAGCAACTATTATAACTTCCCAAAGAACATCAACAAGAAATTCTGCTCACAGAAATTGTCATCTGTGATGGGGTAGATGAGTTCAAAGGGATACTTGCCCTTCTTATGAGGTGCTGATAAAATAATTGAACTTTTTGAACTCAAATTTGAAAACTGAAGTTTGAAAATAGGAAACAAGGGATTTTATTTCATGAAATATAACAATTTTTAAAATATAGTATTTTCCATCAGTGGCCTCCAGTTTAAACTTCCTATGCAAACCACAAACATATGTTATGATGCCTGTATGGAAAGCTCTTCTGTAATTTTGCACGGGGTTGTCTATTATGCTTTCTGTCATCATTTCACCATTTGCTGTTGAGTGCTCTTTTACTGCCTGTGCCTAGTAATGATACAATGAGTCAAAACTTGAGACAAGAGAATGTTTCAGGAAATGTATAGATTTAAGTGGGAGTAATTTACTTAAAATAACATAACTGGTTTTGTACCACTACTTTTCTGATTGTACCATTGTGCTGCAAATAACTTGAAAAAAGACAACAATGGGCATTCCTACTCTATGTGAAAATCTTGTATTTATTACATTGCAGACCTCAATATGTTGTAAAAGATACCATTTTATAGATGTTTTGATTGATGTTTTTTTAAGTATCATCATAATTGCTTCATGTTTCTTACTGTCCTTGGGCTGTCTGTGGATAACAGAAACCAAGCTGAAGGATCTCTCCCAGCAGTTTCTGAATCCTGCTGTTTTGAGTATCATAAGGGAAATTAGAAAAATACTCGGGCCTGAGCTGGGGTGGCAAAATGGAGGTGATTCCTGCCATTTCTTATTTAAGTTATCCACTGATTTGGCCACCTTGTTGTTAGCAGTATGTAACTTCATAGACATCTGAGTTTGCTTAGTTGCAGCTACCAAATATGTCATTTCATAAGGGTTATTCCAGTTAGCTGAAAGGGCCATGTGGTGTCAAAGACCTTTTGCATGCTCATGCTGATAAATTCTGATAATTTTTTTTTCTGTCTTTATATAAGACTAAATGATTCAGGTATCTTTAGTGTCTTAATGTAATATATTATTCCATCCTATGTTTTCTTGTACTTCTTTTTCTTAGTTCTTTAAACTGTTTTATTATTCTGAGGTGTGGAGTCTAGAACTGGGGCTTGTGTTGTGTTCTGTAGCAATGCTCTGTACAGCCACGTTATCTGAACTTTGAGGCTTGCACATAGGTTGAAACTCATTGAGGTCTGTGTTGTCTGTGTGTTGGTTCATTCTGACTATTAGTTAAAGCCAGACAACTGGATCTCGGGACTAAGCAGCTCCGTCATGAAAGAGGAGTTAACTTCCTTGTATGCCCTGCCTCCAGACAGGGACGGCACAATTTCATGGCAAGTACTGGAGGTACTGAGAGATGTGTACTCCTTGTAAATAGGCTGGATGTTTTGGGGTTTTAAAGCATTGATTGGTTGTGGTTTGATGGTGGTGGTGGGTTTGGGTTTTTTTTTTACTCCTAGCAAGCAGAAGAAATGCAGAATCTCTTGACCAGTGTTCAAATGCTATCAGAGAAGATGGTTTGTAGGAAATCTTGGCTTTTTTGTGATGTGCATCCTATGAAGTCCAGAGGGCCCCAAGAAAGGAACACACAAGCCTCAGCTTTCACTGTGTTTGGTGTGATCTGATAACAGTCAGAAAGGTGGGTCTGGAGCAGTAGCTAGAGCACTGATGCAGTGGCAATGCTAAAGTACTGCCCACTGACATTTAAGAAAGTGCTCTACAAACCTGGTGCACATTTGCTCTTGCCACCTTTGCTCTGGTGTGTGTCAAATCAGTAATGATCAATTAATCTGCCTTTATATAAGCAGGATTCTTTATTTTTAGAAAGAATCTATAAAGACTATCTCAAACACTTGCCTGCGTCCACTGCAGAAAAGGTCACAGAGAAGCTGGTTAACAACGTTTGGATAGACAACCAGTGACATAAGGACTATTTCAGGGTTATGTGTTACAATGTTCAACCTAAGATACAAGCCAGATGCTGTTTATTCTCATACAGGTGCTTACAAAGATTGTCTCTTGCTAATTTTGCCCACCTTTTATTATCCCCTCCTTTTTTGCTACAATTGCATTCTTCTGATTTAGTGCCTTATTTAGTTTGGAAATGCTCTTCACTGGCAGAGCAAGTCAAGAGTGCTTGTTTTTGCATCTGGATATTACACATGCTTAATATTCAGACTTGGAACATTCCCCAGGAGGATACCAGCAAATAAAAAAGAATGTCAGAGGAAAGTCTGCATGCTAGCGATAGAACATAGTACTTTAGATACCAAGCAACTCAGTAAAATTATTTTCTTCTATGCAAAGTGACTTTAAAAACATGACTCTAAATCTGTTACTGCTGCAGTGCCTCTAGATCACAAATGTCTGGTATGAGGAAAAGTGGTTTTAGTATTTTTTTTAAATTGCCTTTTAATATCACCCTGCAGTTAAAACAAGCACTGTTTTCCTTTGCTGTATAGCATGGTTTGTATTCATGTGGTCAGTAATTTTCTGTGGGTTTGCTTTAGTGGAGGTTGCTAGGGCTTCCTCCTTTTTGTCTTGCAGAGCACGTTGTATATTGAGCATCCTCTTGAGATTCTGTAGATGAAAGGAAACAGAAGGATAGGACTGAGGCAGCATTTTTTTTTTTTGCCTTCTCTCAATTTGAAATTTGCCTTTATTTTTTTGCCTGATCTCTTTCTAGCACCTTGCTGATGCCAAGTTACAAAGAGCCCTCCCATCTGAATACTTTAATTTTGCCCCAAAATTATTCAGGGATAAGCTAACATTAATTAGATGAGTGAAATTAGGAGAAACCCTGAACGTAATTATTTATCTGTCATTGTCTTAATTCTTAGGATTTGGCAAAACATTTTTATAGTCTGTTTTAAAACTTTCCAGTTGCTTTTTCTGATCTTCTGATGGTTTTACTCCAAGCAGGGGGGAAAAAAGTAATCGCATTTTAAAAATGGGAAAAAATGTGGTTTTTAGAACACTGAGATTAATATGTGAAATCAAAGTCAGTTTTGACACTTGAAGCATCTTTTAATATCTTTTCCTTTGAAACTGCCTGCATTTCAAGAAAGGAGTGCATCTTTAATTTATTAGGATATTGCATGCCTAATCTAACATTGGGTAACTGCAGCTTAAAATACATTCTAAATTTTGCCTTTGTGCAAAGCAATAAATAGTTTTTAGGTGATTGTTTTGTGTGCGTGCTAATGATGTCTGGCTTTCACAAAGTATTAAGTAAGTACCTTTTTAAAATTAGGCATATACTATTCTTTTAAACTGTATGCCCAGTACCTGGATGAACCTTGGATTTGGGTGCCTGCTGTGGTCACTCTTTGCAATGGTACCTACAGACTCAAGAGACAGCAGTAGTGGTGCAACCCATGGTACTGGAAAGCCAAAGGGGTTTTGAAATTTGACTGCTTTGGATGAGTGGGCTAAAAAGGAGGAGGGATGTGAACCAGATGGCCTTCAGAGGTCCCTTTTAACCTAAGACATTGTATGATAATGTGGATTAAGGACTTCTTGATGTGGGTATCACCAGTGAGATGGAGGGCTGGCAGGGAGTACTTATGGCTTGTATAGGAAGGTTAGATATCCACTCCTTTTATACACTTCCAAAGAGCACTCCAGCAAGCTCTGCCTGCTGTCTGGATTTGTGCAGCTGAACACTAACTCCACAAGCAGCAAGAAGCAGCAAAAAAACCTCACCCTCTAAGCATTTGCACTGTGTATTGTTTTGTCAGGGCTGATTTCCATTTAGAACTGGATGCTGAAGGGTTTGTTTTGTTTTGGTTTGTGTGTGTATGTGTCTATTTTTACTGAAATTCATATTGTCTGTAACTCAGATACAGACCTATGTAGAGATTCCTGTGTGCTTTTTAGTCATCATCTGATGTACCTGGGAACAGACTGCTGTTTCTGGCCTGAGAATAGTATGAATTGTAGAGGAATTGTGATTGACTTTTCTAGGATGAAGTATCATTGAAATTGCAGGCTTTGAATTATTTAGATATCGTACAGTTGCACGTATTTTCCAAAGTTTGTCATGTTTTGGGCCAAAAGCAGCTACAGAGTTGTTCTGTACCTTGTGCAGAAACACATGTGCATGTATATACTCCCCATACGTAAGTCATTTCATTTCATTTAATCCACTTAAACTTGATGTGCAATTAAACTTATGTTTTAGATTACTTCTGTACAATCTGAAGAGAGATTGGCACTTCTAACAGCTGGTTTCACTTGTATTTCAAACATCTGTCTTAAAAATGGAAGACATGAGCCTCTGCACAGACCACAGGGGGAGCTTCAACAAGATCTCTTTTTAAATATGATTTGGGTAGGGTGAGGCAAATCACATTAACAGTTTCGTGTATTCTTTTTCTCCCATTCTGCATTCTCAGGTAAGAATCTGGAGACCATCTAATATAGCATCTGATACATTTTAAACCTGTAAGAGTTTTATTTCTGTAAAGAAGTTATACTTAGATTACTCACAAAGTGAAGAGTAATTGTTCACTAGTAAGAAAATGATGAGTAGTTAAGCTGATAAGTTTGTCAGAAGGATCCAATCTATTGAGTTATGGTTAATCTCCAGAGGAATTTTTCTGTAGTTAAGGAAATTTTACTGAATATGTACTTGATCCCAGCGTCCTTAATGATGCACAATTAGATAAACTATGCAAAAATAGCATGTTTGAACAAGAAAGCTTTCTCCTGGTGCCTCCATTTGAGGATCTGTGTCTGGAGTTTGTCCAAGAAGCACATTGTTCTTCCAAGAAACTCACTGTGGCATATATGTGTATTACTACGAAGGTTTTGTACTAATAGGTACCCTAAAATACTTTTAAAAGATGTATTAATTCAGTATACTATAATACATGCATCTATTGTTGACACAAGTGAGGAACCTTGGTTTTTAATTTACATGCTATTTGGTATTAGAAAGGGCTTTGTGTTTTGTGTTCTGTGGGATATTTCATTATCACAGCAGAACGACCGTTTCATGTAAAAGCTTTAGCTAGCTGCTCCTTCAAGTACATGGCTAACTGGGTTCTCTCAGGATTATTTGAGATGAATGCAAATACTGATATTAGTAAAAAAGGATCACTGGTCCTTTATTGCTATTTTGGAGTTTTATGAATGTTTTAGTGAGCTGTTGTTGAAGGGAAGTGTTGCTTGGCTTGATTTCCAAGAGCTTAACTTAGGTGCCACCAGAAACAAGCCTCAAGAAATCAAGTTTTTGTGGATTTCTTTGTGTTTTCTGTTAGCTTGAAAGCCACAAGAAAATGGAAGTGCTTCAAAGGAAATTGGCCTCTTAGCACCCCTCCTCCCCCAGTCTAAGAGATTTGTCTCCTAATAGAATTTGTAGTCCAGCTGAGTTGCATTATAGACTTCTCTGGCTCTCCTAGTATCTGTGTCAATTATCAGTCCTTTAATATTAGACACTTGCCTTGGGGCTTAACATTTACTAGGCTCCATGTTTTTTCCTATTCTTTCTCCTCTCTAAAAAAAGAGGCCTTACATCTCAGACTAGTTCTCTTCAATCTATAGTTACAGGAGAGAAAATCAGAAACGAGATGGATTTTTGTGACTTTAAGGATTTTCAAGCTTGTGGCTCTTCTGAGCAAGACTTGACAAGATGCCTCTGTGGCGAAGGAGGTATAACAGACTGTTGCTTTGCTTTGTTACAGAATGTAAAAATAGAAGTTGTCCAGGACGAAATCTTCATGATAACTTGTTATCACCTCCTAATTAGAAGGGGAAGGATTCTGTCATTTGTGTTATCGTAGACTGAACTGTAAAACCCTCAAGTTGTCAGTAAATAAAACTATTATTTGCTTTTACTACAAGTATAGGGTTGTGCCTTTTCTTAAAAAACTCCAATGCCACCTACCTCTGCCCCAAAATACCCAAACAACAACAAAAAATATCAACCCCCAAAACCCCACCCAAACAAAAAACCACAATAAAAACAAAACCCCATCCAAGCCCCTGAATTGTGTTTATTGAAAACCAGAGCATTTTCAAGCAGAAAAATAAAGGAAATGTTAGACATTTGTATCTCAGTGCCTAAATATTTTGCATGTGTAAGCATGTAGGGAGGAAGATCTTACTAGGAAGCAATGGGTTTGCATCATGCTTTGAAACAAAGTAGTTTTGCATGGAGAGAACCATAGATGTGATAATTTTAAAGGAAGAGTTATCTCATGATTTATTCCTGTGTTGGTAGGGAATTATTACTGCTTGTATTCTTGTGCTTTATTCATGAGTCAGGAATCTGTTGTGATGGATGCTCTACTAATATAGAATAAAAGTCTGTCCTTTTCTTAGAAAATTCAAAATCCAAATAGTGTTGCAAAGTTATGACAATTTACCGTGCAATGTCCATGGGTAATTTTGAAGTGTAAATATTTAACTTGGAGGAATTCAGTACTTGAAGTGAGATGAGATTGTGCGCTTGCTGTCTTCACTGAAACTAGTTTTTTTCACATTGCTAGTAGCTTTTTTTGTCTTCTTGAGTTAATGGAATGCAGCAAAAAGGCCCTCTTTTGGAGGGGGAGATAAAGCAAAACAAAGATTTAGTAGCAAATGAAGCAGGGTTCTTGAACAAGTTTGGGGTTTTTTGTTTGCTTAGATTTTAAAAAATGTTTAATCTTGACTATTGCAAACAAACTGTCTTAAATCATGTATCTTTTATGTGTGTGTTCTGAAGCCCCAAAGCCATTTACAGGAAAAATTCTTTAACTCTCTTATCTGGAGCTAACAACTACAGACTGCATTTTAGTCTGACATGATGTTTAAAAGTGTATGTGTGTGTTATAAATTTTGTGATAGCACAGGTTGCAATCCAGCTTTCATTATAACTCCTATCTCTACTTACAAATTGCCTACAGAAAAATCTTCATTTGGAAAATAAAAGAAATAGTGTCACTTTAGCAAGTAGCTGTTAGAATTAATGTTTTGTCAACTTGAAAACCCCCCCACAAAACAAAACAAATAAACAAACAAAAAACCAACCCAGTAAAAAAGCAAATAAGTAAAAAAGTAAATAAGGAAAAACGTCCAAGTCATGCTCTAAAGAAAGTGAACGCTGTATGTGTGCAGCAGTGCATTCACTAGGGAAAATTTCCAGGGATGTCAACTAAAGAGTTAATAAAAATTTCTGGAAAAGACTTTTCTCCAGGACACCTGGTCTAAAAGACTTAGAGCATGGGAGGTACTGCCACCAATCCAGGAAGTCAGTAGATGTGCTTCACTGTCTCAGTGGTTAAAGTGTTTTCAAAAGCATATAATGAAGTTTTCTTACTGCAAAAACATTGCTTCTGCTTATTCAGTGTGAGTATGATGATAAATATTCCTTTTCTGTTCTTTGAAATATAACACACATTTAGAAATATGTATTAAAAGCATAAATATATACGTGTGTGTATATATATATGCACACACTTGTGAATGTAAAGAGTCTTCATCTTTAGGAGCAACAGTCTAAGTTCTGGCATTCCCATTTCTGTCACTTTGCCTCATAGTTCATATTTTCTAGGCCTTTGGTTGGTTTTCTTGGTCTGCTCTGGGCAGGCTCAACTAAGCTGTATCTTTCTTGAAGTGTGGAACCTGAAAATGCCCACTGTGTTTCAGCAGAAGCCCAACCAATGCTGAGCTGAAGAGAAGGATTACTTGCAGTGTTGGACAGATTTTATCTTTATTTATATTCTACATTGAGATGATTGCATTTTGTGGGAAGAAGGCAGTATGACAGTACCAACTTCTGTTCTGTTGGGGATCCGGTATAACCCCCAAGGCTTTTCTGGAAATAATTTAGGCAGATGATTCATTTTGCTTAAACACTTTGCATTTGTCCTTGCTGAACTCCATTCTACTTTTAAGACTTTTTCTCCAATTCATGAAGTCCATTTTGAATTCAGATCCTGTCCTTCAGTGTATTTGCTTTACCTCCCAAGTTCACAGTTACCTGCTTGTTTAATAACACCATTCACCATTTCATCATCCAGGTCATTAATGAAAACACAGAACAGAATTGGATCTGAGGCAGGCACTTGGATATTTCCATGTGTCACATCCTCCAATTTAGAGTGTATACCAATGATAAGTGCTCTCAGGCATCCACTGGTCCTATACTAGTCATATACAAGTCATAATAAAGTCAGGAGACATGGCACCTACTGCTTCCATCTTGCATGTGAATTCTGTTACCCTGTTCTGGAAGGACTTAGTATTCTTTGGCACAATGTATTCATGACAGATCCATGTCTGCTGTCCTCCAAGTACTTGCAGACACTTGTTTATTTTACTTACTCTAGATCTTTTTCTGGAGACTGAAGTTCAACTGGATTTAAATTTCTCCCTTTTCCACCTTTTTATGTGGGGAATCCATTCACACTTCCTTGGTCCTCTGAGGTCCCTCCTGTCTTCCATGAATTTGAACAACAGCTAACAGCTTTGAGATTACTTCAGGAAGCTCTATAAATATTCTAGGGTATTCTGTGGAATGGTACCTAAGTAGCTGAAACCATGGTCATTTTCTAAGCACTTCCTAGGTTGTTTCCCATTCACAGTTGGGGATTAATTGTGCTGTTCGCCTGCTCTTGATGGATTTTTCGATAGAAAAAATTGATGCAAAAAGGTCATGTAATACTTAAGCCTTTTTACAATCATCTGTCAAATACTCTTTAATCTTTAGGGTCCCAAACCAAACCATTCTATGAGTCCATGAAATTTGTTCTTATACGTGGACTTTTCTGTTTAATTACTATTCAGATGCTTAAATCATGAACCATAGCGCAGAAGTCCTGGAGACAAAAGAGTTTTGTGCCTAGCTGGACAGAGACAACAGTAAAAATTCTTGCTAAAGGGTGATAAGAATTAGTAGGGTGATAATGCTGTGGATCACAGTGCTTAGTGAGTTACTGCATTTAGGTGCGGGATGAATCTCCATTTCCCAGTTCTGGTCAACTTCCAGCTTAATAGCAGTATAAACAAATATGATTACAGTGATTTAGGTATCCTGAAACTCCATTTCTATTAGGGAAATGGAGTGAAGTGTTTTAACTGCTACACTGCAGAATGAAAATCGCAAATCCAGTAACTACAGCTCTCTGGTTACAGCAGAGTTTTGTGGTGTAGGAGAAACATGCCACAGGTGAAATTTAGCATGGTGCCTTGCAAGTTCAGTATGAGCTGTGTTCTGCTTGCTTCCTAGGAATTGACAGTAAGCATTTAGATCGCAGGGCAGAATTTCATTAGCCCTGAAACTTTGGCTATGCTGTCTTTGAAAATATTTACTCAGTTGTTGAATGTACTTTCTGTGAAGCTGTGAGCTTCACTCTGTAATTTAAGCTATAAAACTGCCTGTAGATCAAGTCATTTGTCACTGCCATTAGTTTAGTACAGATAGAGTCTCCAGCCTCTGAGCTTCATAAAACAGACAGATCCTTATCAGTAATCAATATTTGTAATATTTGTTAATATAAATCTGTCACTACTGACTCATCTTTTGAAATTAATTTGGGACAAAGCACTTCACCATGAGCACCATTCCTATAATAGAAGCAAAAGCAACAAAACCACTGTAAGTCGGATCCTTAAGTTTGCTGGCACATTGAGTCACAATGCACAGACTTTAATCCTCATATAAAACCTAGCTAATAAGCAATAATAATGAAGAAGCCTGACACATTCCCAAATTGCATCAAAGTCTTCATTAAGATGCAGCAGCTGTTTATTTCCAGGACCACATGGTCTAGTCAGCATGATAAGAACACAAGTGGTGATGGATCAGCAAGTTTGCTTTTACTGGAAAACACACACATCTTTCTTATCCACTCTAATCGGTCAGTATTAAAGAAGAGCTGGAGTTGGAGAATAATTAGAGTAATTTTCCGTTTATTTAGCTTTCCAGCATGCCTCAGGCTAGGGAGGTCAAGTAGATGCTAAAGAGGAAAAACTGCATCTGAAACTGGTCTGAAAATAAATACGTATCCTGTGAGTAGTGCTGTGTACAATTTGCTTAGCCTTAGAAAACTAAGTTTGTCCGCCAGTTGATTGCCTGCTTCATCGAGGAAATCTGCTTAGCCTGAGCAATTCCAAAAGCTCCTTTTCTTCAGTTTCAAATTCTGAGGGGTGTGAATTAGCTACTTCCCAATTTCTTGTTTCTTTCAGCTTTCCCTTTCACGTATCAGAGTTGTATTACTCACCAGCTTCCTTTGGCTGGTTTGCAACTAGGAGGTTTTTCAGTGAGCAGAGACAAGCTCTAGCTTTTTCTGCTCTGCAACAAAACCCTGTCAGCCTGACAATCTTATGGCAATACCTAACGTAAAATAACATCTGACTATCATGTTCTTCCTTGTGATTGAGTGAGAGGAATTTAAAAATCTGGTATGCTTTCTAGGTAGAAGCATATCCTGTTGCATTCTATGTGTCAATGGAATTGTATTTATTCTACTTGCTTTAATTCATTTTAGTACAGTCATTGGTCATTGGTGTGGTATCTTGGCACTGCACATGCAGCTATGAAATATTCATCTTGGATAATTATTTCTGCTCAAGAGCAGTTTGCCAGTTCCCCAGATTTGAATGTCTTTCATCTGATATTTTAAGGAAACAGTGTCATGTGGTCTTCTCTTTGCTTTGCGTAGTAGTCTATAGCATTCCATCTGATCTATTTAGTAGAATCATGTTTCTATACTAATCTAAAATGGAACACCATCAATAGTAGACTTTGAGCTTGCTTTGAAATACAAGGTGATCAAGCAAAGTACTGAGTTTATACTATCTGCTGTTTGCATGTACATTTTTCTGAAGCATAGTCTCTACTGATCAGAAAACACAGTCTTTTGAGTGTGCAGTGTTTTCAAACTGAATTCTGTGAAGGAATAAGGTCTGGAAGTAGTGTGGACTTCCTTTTAACTGTATCTCAATGTATGAGCCACAGGCAGGTCCACAAAAAAAGTTCAATAGTCTCTGAAATCTTACATGGCATATCTAAACAATTAAAGCTTGCTGTTGTGACTTTATGTAGATTTAATGTTGCACTTGTCTAACATGGCTTACATTTTCTTCATACTATGAAGTATTTGTGGCAAAATTCAGGTAGCCTTTCACAATTTCTCAGGTATCTCAATTGAAGCCTACTCCAAGGAGGAAGGGAATCTGAAGTTTCAAAATTCACTCATCTTGAAGTGATGGAAGTTTTAACTTGTACTGATAAAAAAGCTTTATTAAAGAGGCACAGGTGACTTCATTGTCTTTACTGAAACAATGGAACAATTGCAATGAAAAGGTGACTTTTCTGTACTGCTAAGACCATGTCACCTGACATATATATCCTATTACTGTGTGTGGACAAAAGCGTTTTGTCCACACAGTTTTGGGTAAAAGATACACAAAGCTTTAGACTTCTAGGTCTTAGATGTGACTCCATTGATTTCAATTGTTCGGCTATCTTAAAATCAGCTTATAAGGAGTTAGTTCCAGTTTCTAGATATATTAGTTGGCCTAAACTGCTTGCATGGCATCCTATAGAGCACAAAAGCCGCAAGCCCTTCCTTTATGTTCCAGTTTCTGCTTCAGTGTACGTTCTAGCTAGGCTGTTCTTAGGCTGACTACAACAGCCTGCAAACATATGTACTGTTTGCAGAGAGAATTACAGTCACTGTTAAAATTTCACTTTACCTTCAGGCATTATTGAAAACCTAAGTATTTTCATGACAGGACTTGAGAACTTCATTTGGGTTCTTTGCCAAATAATAGCATAGTGCTGCATGTCTGTGTAATAGAGTGATGAGAAAAAGCCTCTCCTTTTGAGTTTTCAAACAATCCAACTTGCAAAATCAGTGAGTGAAAAGCAAAAGAGGACAGCTTCTTTTCGGTGAATCCCTGCAGATTGTGTTGATTGGAGGTGCTTGTAATAGCTCAGTGTCTGTTGGGTCTTGTTGGGAGATCTGCAAGACAAATGATTATCCTGAACCCTAGTCCTTGATTTTACTGATACTTAAGAAACTGATGCTCATGTTTTTAAAAACAGTTTATTTTTTCTGCTGTTAAAAAGTGTCTGTACAAATTTCTGTGTTTGTTTTTTTTTTTCTTTTCCTTTCATAGGTTCCAACTATGGGAGTCCCCGTCCAGCTCATGCCAACATGAATGCCAATGCAGCCGCAGGGCTTGCCCCAGAGCATATCCCTACTCCAGGGGCAGCTCTGTCCTGGCAAGCTGCAATTGATGCTGCCAGGCAAGCCAAACTGATGGGTAGTGCTGGCAATGCAACAATATCCACAGCTAGCTCCACGCAGAGGAAACGGCAGCAGTATGGGAAACAGAAAAAACAGGGTACCACCACAGCTACACGTCCTCCCCGGGCACTGCTGTGTTTAACACTGAAAAATCCCATCCGGAGGGCATGCATCAACATCGTCGAATGGAAATATCCTTTTTGATGTTCTCATTTGGAAAACAGCAGTTTATTTTGCACATCAGGCGCTATTCATAAGTGTGAAGAAATCAATACATTAAGTTGAAAGGCACCACTGGGAACATAAAGTACATGAACAGTTTTTGATGTCTTAACTAAGATCATTTATGCTGGGGAAAAAAAAGAGTTTAGAGTTTAGGACTGAAGTCTTAACTGTACCCTGGTGTAAGAAACAGCTGGAAGCGTAAGTGATAAAGGTTAGAGGTTGAAATTTGCTTTTTTAAAACCACATGGCCAAGGCTGAAATTGATGGGGAATATGCAAGGTGTCTGAGGCCAGAACTGAAGTGACTTGATGGGATTGATAGCAGCTTCTGGCTTTCCTTACCTTTTTTTGCAGGCACTTAGAGGTGCCACCAATTAAACAGCTGTGGTGTTTTGAATCATATGCCGTTTTTTTGCTATCACACTTTCTACAGTATGGAGAAAAGAATGGGACAAAATGAGGAGGAAAAAACCCCAAACATGTAATAAGACCATGAAACAGGGCTAAAGTCTGTTCATTGTTTTGGAATTCCACTTAAACTAATAAGGCTCACTAATGTATGGTAAGAGATCCTGGTTATCTAGAAGCAGGGTAAAAGACAGTTAAAGTAATCCTGCAACATGTACAAATGCAGTATAGGGCCAGATCTAGTAGTGTGAACAAGAGAGAGCCTGTCAGAGATGATAGATGATCACCACTGACACAGAACTGCAGAATGTAAGGGTCAGTGCTGCTTCCCTGGAAAGTCAGTGGGAGTTTGGACATTGATTTAATTGTGTGGAAGAAGAAAATCACCCAAGTCTGATCAGCATGAGCTGGAATTTAAGAAGTTGGTGTGAAACACAAGCTGAAATAAAGTACACCTGCCTCGCATCCCCAGAGGGTATCTGAGCCTTACCCTGAACAGTAATTGTCAGTAAATTGGAAGCTAGTGGGCTTCTTCAGAAAATACAAAAGAGAAAACATGTTGTTAGGGATAGATAAGCATGCCAAGGGAAGGCAGTACAGAACTTGGCAGTAGTTAATATGATAAAAAAAAAAGAATGATGGCATTTAAGACAATGTGATAATATTGTTCCTTTGGGGGTCTGCTGGGACATTAGAAAGATGAAAACAGAATATGATTATTGCGTCTTGCTGACATGGGCATATTTTCCAGATTAAGAATCTGTTAAAATGTTCCTGTCAATTCCTAGATGTCCTTAAACTACCTGCCTCCCTATTCCTTTCTTCAGGTACTAATTTTTAATCCCTCTGATTAAGTTTGCAACTTTTTATCCCTTTGGACATAGCTCTGATATTTTAAATGTAAGAAGATGGGTGATGACTAATAGGATGAAACTGAATATTGGTTCACTTGCCAGCACCCCAGTAACCACATGTCTTTAGAAAAAGAGCACCGAGTGACATTTGATAAATGAATAAGATCAGCAATGAATAATGGGAATGATGTGCTGTAAAACAGGATGCAGCACTGCTGGGATCAAGAGAGGACCAAACAATGCAATTAAAGCAATCCAAAGATGCTGATGATTGCATTTATGGATTTTGTTTGCTTTTAGGTGATCTGATGGAAGTATTTTTCTTTTCCATCAGAACCACTCATTGGACATGTAGTGTTTATAAACGTGAAACATATCAAATACAAGTAACAATAGAAAGGGTTGTGATGAAATTTAATTTTATTCTGTACTCTGACTTATCCTGATTGCTAAAAACTACTGAGAAAAGCTTAGCTTAATTTGCTGAACCACTCAAGTCTAAGCACAGTAGATATTAAATATCAAATGGTACTTCTGCGGTGTTTCTGATCCAAGCATTAAGAGCCTGAATGTGCAACTGCGCATAAGAAAAAGCAAAATGAAGCAATTGCCTTATTTTGCAAAGATTTAGCTGTGTGTTTAATTTTCTGCTCTGTGTGCAGTATATTTGTGGAGTTTACACCATTTTATTTTTACAGTGCAAAAAGAACTTGAAGAAAATATGCATGAACAGTGGTAAGTTAAAAGATGACAATCCTGTCAAAACCAAGAAGTCTAAGAAAAAAGTTATTAAAGGAGAGCCTATGGAAATTCAGGTGTTTATACAGTAAACACTATATATACAGCCTGAACTTTTTGAGAAGACCCATGGGTATCACCCTCATCTGCTTTTCTTCCTCAGTATGGTCATATATCTACTATTATTCATAGGTTTAAGCAGGGTAGTCTGGCAAGTTTGGAATACTTTGACTATTCCATATGTGAAATGTAGAAAGTATCTGAGCATATGCAGTGGCCAGGTGCCTGGGATTTGTATATATCTTGCAGTTCATGCTGCTGCACATCCCGATCTCCAGTTCTTTCCTGCTGAAACCTGCTGACCAGAATCATACATGCTGTGTTGACATTTGGCAGTGCTGCAAAGCCAGTCCCATGGTATAAATTCATGCTCAAATACACTCTGTGGCACAGGTTATGCTTGGCATTCTTGCTGTCTTGTCCTGCTTTTTAATTCCCATCCAGAGTACTGGTGAGTTTTCCCAGAGCTAGCTTCCAGGATATTCTTGCAGGCAAGTAAACATAGACAGGCTGTAAATCTGGTCCCTAGTCTGAGTTTGGAGGCACTTCACAGCATTGAAGTTTAAGAAGTCCACAAAAGTTGATGAAATACAGTGCCAGCAAATTGGTTGATAGGAAAATGTCTTTTTATCCCAGTGGACAGTCAATGGGATGTCAAGGCTGTGCAGGATTTGCTTGTTGAATCCAATATGATTGTGGTGTTTTCTCCAACAAAGTTGATGCTGGTCTGAAATGCCTTGGAATTGGAGCTACTTTCTCTGTCATAAGAACTCTTAGCTTTCTGTTGCACCTAACATGCTGTGTAAGCACATTTGTTTTCCCTGTAAATACTAAAGGAAATCCAAATTAAAAAGAAATATTGCCTAAAATAATTCTTAAGCAAAACAAGCATACAATATAAGCACAGTTTGGACAGAACTGTTTTCTTTTGCCTTAACAAACCTTATCAGAATGTAAATGTCTTCTAACTGAATGTATACATATATTTCTTGGGCCCTTGCATTTAACTTTGAGGTATCAGAGGCTGGGAAAGGCAAAGGGAGGAGGAGAGAAATATAACACCAAAAAACCACCCAAAACTTTGGCTAAAGTTGTTTCAGGGTTTGTAAATGCAGATGGAAAAGACCGAGGGAAGCTAATTGTAAGACGAAAGATGACAGTCCTTCTAGAACAGGCTTCTGCTATTAAAAATAGTACAGCCACACTTGAAGGAAAATGGGGAAAATGCAATCTAAATAAATAAAGGAAGAAAAAACTTTTAAGAAATCTGTGTTTACTCTGGCACGCGACTGGCCTGCACTGCTTTTGACATATTAGGAAGATTCTTGGCTGGGAGCTCCTAAAAGCACTTAAAAAGGCATATGTTTCTTTTCAGAATATAAGGGGCTTGGAATGTTTTCTTTAAACAGAATTATTATAAATCTTTTTTTTTTTCTTTTTTATTTGTGTGTGCACATTTTGGAACAATTTCCTTAACTCCATTCCTCAGACCATTTGAAATAATTATTTTACTGACTATTTTTGCCAATTGTGTGGCCTTAGCTATCTATATCCCCTTTCCAGAAGATGATTCCAATGCCACCAATTCCAATCTGGTAAGTCCTTAATGGTGTTTGGTTTTACTATTTTGAAAGTCCTTTTTAGAACTGACCAGAGAGACTCTTGAAAATAGGGAACATAAAGGTACCTACCAAAGATGAAAATGTAATAAAGTAAAAGTTGGACTGGAGTGCTGTGTCTCCTCTTCTATGTTGGCATCTGTTGAGCTGGCTTTAGAAAAGAATGTTCCAAAAATTGCACAGGTGCTGTATGTGATGTCATTTTGGTTAACAAATTTCTGCATGCTGCAAAAGTGCTTGGTAAGTTTTAAACTGGTGGTATTTTCAGAAGAAATCTTTTAATCATGGATTGTATGATGGGTTTTGTCTTAAAGTGCCATTGTGAAATTGATCGTGTCCTTGTCTCAGGTGATACTTGAGATGATACAGCTTGATGAGTAATTGATGAGTAATTTCTAAGGAAATCCATTAATTCCTGCCTTTCAGAGACACGTGTGGTTGGACGCTGTTTGTGGGTTTGGGTTAGTTTTTTTTATTTGGAATTTTTTTCTTCCCTGTTGTGGAGGAAAATAGCTTTTCCTCCATCACCACTGATGCGAATGTTGGTACTTTGGGATAGAACTGTCTATATGAAAAGGCAAGAGTGTTTACTTTTGGCTTAGCATGAAGTCTTAGCAGAAAATTCTATTCGGTACAGGCACAGCATAAACCAGTTCTGAAACACAAGTCATGGAATTGGCAGAAAACATTTTTCTTTCTCTCAAATATGTGAACAGATCTCCCACTTGTCTGGTTGGATCAGAATGAAAACTTGCTCCCAGAGTTTAAGAGTTGGGATGAGCCTTCCTGGTGAAAATTTACTGAGACATAAGAAATTTAAGAGCAGCAGAGGAGGAAAACAAAAGCCATACTTCCAAAGTAGGGATAATTGGGGTGGCTGACAGACATTGCGATTAAAATGATCCATGCTGTTCTTGGAAATCAGTCACTTGATTAAATATCTCTTGGAGTTACACAAAACAAATTGCATACTTCAGGACTTTGCTGGAACAGTACTTCTGTGTTAAAAAAAGGGAATAAAACATTTAAGTTTAATGCTTTTCCTGTGTAACTCCTTAAAGAAGTTTAAAAAAAAGGAGGAGCAGGAGGAGATAAGTGATTGTTAACTTTTAACTATTCTTTATATTGACGTGATATGTGATCTTATTTCTCTTTTGCTATCTTTCTGTTAGCTTGACTTAGTGATTACTAGTGATGAATTGTGGTGTGTATATTTAAGATAATTCAGTATGGCAGCTTTCAAAATGAGTATCTTTTAAAAAACACATTTAATTCAATCGATTCTCTGGTGATAAAAGACAGTATATTTATTGCATGTTCCGACTTCCAAGGTTGAGATATGAGAACAACCGAGTTGAAGTTGATAGAACTCTTTAATTTGTCTTGTTTAATTTTGTGGGGGTGTTTGTCTTCAGTGAGGAGGCTGCTGGTTTATACTGGGTTAGGAGTGTATTCTTAATTGAATGAGGTTTATTGAAACTGTTCTTCTATCAGAAAATATATGCACTTCTGTGAGCTGAATTGCTATTCTGCATCTGTTTTCCATGGCATCTTTTTCATCATTTGGTCAGTCTACCAAAACACTCATGTTATTTGTGAGTAGGAGTTTAAAAAGCCAAGCCAAGCAAAAATTATCATCTGAGGAAAGTTTAGAAATGTTATAGCAATGAAGGTGAGGAGGCATTGTTAATTTATCTATATAGCGATTGCAGAGAAAGAGGGGGAGAAGAAAGTAAATGGAGAGTCTGCTTGACTACACATTGCTCTTTGGGTCTTAATGGAAAAAGTAATTAAAAATGGAAAATGGGATGCTTAGTATTCCATGAAGGGTTGCACTAGTGGAATTAAGACTGTGCCATAGAGGAAACCCTGGGCCTCCAACATCCCAGTAGCCTTTGGTCTTGTCGTGGTTTTGTGGGACTTGTGGTTTTGTTTGTTTGCTTTCTCAGGGTGATATACATATATCTTGGCATGTATATACTGCTGTTTGGAAACAGTTTTTTGTGTATGTCATATGCTGCATTCTGAAACTTTTCATAGAATTGTGAAGAGTTGTGTGTTGTGATGAGTGAGTAATGAACAATAGGGAGGGGAAGTGGAGGCAAACGGGTGAAATAAGAGTGAAAAAATGTGTTAGTTGTGTTTTGGAACAGGATGAAAGCTTAGATGAAACGTAGAGTTAAGGAGAAGTTATTCCAGATGGTAGGAACTGCAGAAGAGTTGTTGTTGTGCTCACTTCTTGTTGTACTCGCTTGGTTTTCACTTTTATTTTTTTCCTACCTGTGAGCATGTGTTTTGCAATCAGATTTATTTTGGGGCCATGAGCCCTTAACCTCTAAAAGCTGAAAGAGGAAAGCAGGGTATGTCTTCAGTGTGTGCACATAGCTTAATAGCGTGCACAGATTCATGCACAGTGCGAAAGCATGAGTCTGCAAAAATTCGTGCAGAATCTTCCTATCTGTCCAGAAGAAATTTTCACTTGTGTAACTCTTGATTCATTTCCATTTTGCAGTTTAGTCCTTTTAGGGGTAAAGCTACAACAGAACCTCCCACATTCTTTGTTTCTTGAGCCATCCTTAACTTCCTGAGACATGAAAGAGCTATCTACAGAAAACATGATGGATAGTAACTGTTTTACAAGGTCTGAAAGTGACACAACAGTTTTCCTATGAGCTGCCACTTTTCCCTTAGGGTCTGAGTATTCCTTCTGGTCATAACTTTTCAAACAATGTTTCTTTCGCAGGCTGAGGTAAAAATTCAGTCACTTCTTTTTAATAGAATGATGGAGTAGAGGGTGGTGAGAGAAGAGAAAGGAGTTCTGAATTGTGGGAGTTGTTTCTTTCCTTCTCTCTCTAAAAGTAGAAAATGATAGCTGAATAATGTTTTGATAAATAGTTTAATTTCACAGATGTGATCAGCCACTGGTCAAATAGGGCTTATTTATTGCTTTATGTCTTCTACAGAAGTCTTCAAGAGACGCATGCCTTATTTACCTGTACAAAACCAGGAACCTATAGTCATATCTCCATTTTAACTAGCCTTGTCTTTAGGTGTAAAATCTATTTGATATGATGCTACAGTAATTAATATAAGTATTGGAAATAAATACAGAAAAGTCCAGTAAATTCCTTCCTTTTTGTGCTAGCAAGGAATTGTGATTAGCTGTCATGTACTACAAATTTAGGCCAAATAGCACACAAACATTCTGTATGGTTCGCTGCAGTTTGGTTTCCTGTAATAATAAGAGTTCCTGTAAATCCTTAAGCCATTTTATCAAGTCTAGGGATGGTAACTTGGACTGTGAAGCACTTTAATTTTTCAAATGCACATTTATATTAACCCCCAGATTTCATATTTTTATGCTCACTGCAATGTCCTTGACACTAGCTGTAAGAAAAATGTCAGAACAATATAATGTAGTCATAACATGCTTGAAATTGCTTCAGCAGTTTCTGTGTTTTACTTGTGCAGTGCGTTCATTGGAAAACTGCTTAACTCTCACAAGTGGATGAGTTGTAGTAGGTGCAAAAATGTTTTTGTAAGAGTGAACTCTGCTGAAGCTTTTCTTAAATTTACAAGTAAAGCTCATGCAAAAAGCTACCAGTAACATATTCTCTTAATGCACTCAGGAAAACTGGGGCTAGTTTGAAGGGAATTAAAGTTAGCCTGCATGAGAGGCTGTAACTGGTACCAGAGGCTTGTTATCCCTGTAATTATGCATTAGAACAGAGATAATGTACATTTAGGAATAAAACTATGGACTGCCTAAGATAGGAAGCTGAGAGGAAAATGCTTCTGTCACTTCACTGGCAATTGCAAATGTCACAAGCCTGGTCAATGTCACAGCATGGCAATAACATAATGAGGTTAAGACCAAGGTTTACAACACGTTCTGTGAAAGGCAACTCAGTTGTTTATGCTTTAGCTAAATAGCAGGAGAAGATTCCTTGTGTTGTTTTGATCGCTCTGCTGTCCCTCCCTTGTCCTTATTGCAGGAAGGAAATCCTGTTCTATACCAGTTAAATTTAAAAAAAGATCCCTTGTGTTTATATGAGAGCTTATAAAGGGATGTCACCTTCAGGCTAATTTGTTAAGCCTCAAATAGGACCCTGTGAAAGGAAAAATGGGATTTCTGCTTGCTTGTCTGTGCTTGTGCCAGACAGTGTTTGTGGAAATGCCTGTCTACAGAAAGGGGGCTTGCCTTTCAGAAAGGTGTGGCTGGTTTAGTAACTGGTGGTTATGGTAGCATTCAGTTGAGCAGGTGATTCCTGTGCAAAAAAGAATAGTTGTTTAATCTTTCTGCATTTGCAGCAGACTGACACAATAGGTGTGAATATGGCTTTATCTGTTATCTTTCTAGATACTGGCATAAAGAACTTCAGTATTTTTTTTACAGAGAGTTCTGGAGCCAGCGTATCGAACAGTCTCTAATTTTTAATTTGTGCAAAGTCAGAAAAGTCTCAGAGAGCAGAGTGGTGGTGAGGAGATCAAGAAAAACAGGAATGGCTTTTCTGGACACAAGGATAAGGAAGAATACTGCACAAAAGCCTTTGGTTCTCATGTCGTTGCTGTCATACTCTTATGTGACAGCTCCAAACTAGTAAGTGAATACAGGAATGAGATATGTCAACATCAGAGGTGAGGGTACAGGGCAGGATAAAGGAGATACCAAGCTAATAAGCTCTGATAGGTTTATTAGCTTGGGCCTCATGCCAGCACTGGCACAGCTGGGGGAGGGCACAGAATTTGAAAAGTGGGGAGTAAGGGGCAGAAGATGGAAGAGAGGAGCTGAAGAGGCTGGAAAGGGACTGGGATCAGGATGAGGAAAAGAAGAAAGGAGGCTGTTCCAAAAAATCCTTGAGGGCTTCCTCCAGAAAGGTTGTGAATCTCTGACCTCTGTGATGCTAAGAAATGGAAAAGGATAGAATTTAGGCTCAGCATTTCCCAAAGTCCTCGAAAGCCCTGCCTCTGGCACGGAGAGACTGATACTCAGCATCTTTTGCAATAGAGAAGCACAGTGTGGAAGAATAAGCTTTATGTTTGAGAAGACAACAGGTAACAGGTTGTCTGTTGGTTCTGCTGCTGACAAACAGCGTGGTCTTGGCTAAATTGCTGTCTCAGTTTTCCGATCTGTAAAGTGGGTTGGTCACTGCTCTCATGGTGAGATGTCCCAGTCAAATTCCACCTTCTGCTTCTCTTTTTACCAGTAGTCCCAGTGTCCTCACCCAGTCTGTGCTTGTTGTTGACCATCTCTTGATCTCCTCTGAGATATCTTATGTCTCTGTGTTCTCATTTTTGTTGCTTTATAAAATTTATTATCTTTGCTTTGCCAAGTAATTTTTCTCTTTCCAGTCCAGTTTCTGTCAAACCTCTTGCTTTTGGTTTCCCATTTCTCTCCTCCGTATTGGTTTCATATGTTACTTGCCTGTTTTTTCACTTGACCTGAATGCTATCCTTACTCAGGTTTGTCTCCTTGACCACTTCTATTGTTAATTCTGGTCTTAAATTTCTTTCCACTTCTAGACCTAGCCTCTGTAACCAAGTAACCCCTAAAATCTCCATGCTCTTTCCAGCTGCTTCTTTATTATTTTCCACTTCCATTCTCAACACATTGGTCTCCCAGTCTGAGCTTGTCCCTGTTTTTTTAGCCCTTTTGGTTTTGAAGTCAGTAGTGTCCTTCCCAGTGTCTGTATACCGGTGGTAGAAATACTGAGAGAGCAGCCCAGCTGAAAATTTATTTGCTTTAGTCCAGCTTGATTCAGACCAGCTGAGAACAGCTATTACATAGGTCCTTGAAAGCTTTTGTAGCCCTTGCTAGCCTCTGTGGATGTGGCATATACATTTTGTTTTGCAGAATCTGTAAGATGCCTGATCAGTATTTGTAATGACAGTTTGGGTGTTAAGTCTTAGCAAGTCTCTGTGGAGCCTGTGCAGATGGAGGTTTTAAAAAGCCAATCTGGCTAAACTTAAATGGGTAGACAAGGCAAAAGATGCAGCCCTGACACAAAGGCCATTAATTTGGCAGGTGTATGGTCTTGTTACAATTAGTATGATCACTAAAGAAAATAGTTCAGATGTATTTTTTAAACTGGGATAAATCAGTGGGTGGTGTTAAAGTGTTTTGTCTGAAATAGTTCACAAATACTCAGCCTGAAACAGAAACCACCCTGGGAAACTGTAGGATTGTAAAGGTGACAGGTAAAGTCACAATTAAAAAGAGCTGAAAACAGTATCTTAATGGAAAATACTGGGTGGTTTTAACAGAAATAGTGCTAGAGATTCACCTCCATTAATATCTTCCGTATTAAAATGTGTCAAAGTGCTTCACTGAATCAGTGAGATACTGTGAAATGGCATAATCGGCTTTTAGAATTAAAGAATAAAATATAAATAATGCTGTAATGTTCTCCAGTACATTTACATTATGAAGTATATAATGTAATAAAGAGAAGAGGATAAAGAGATACAGACCATGGAGAAGAAGTGGGTTTCAGATAGGATTTGAAAGTGAACAATGTGCCTGTGAGGCAAAACTCTTATGAAAAGGGCTGTCCTGGTTTAGAGGAGCTGAAGAGAAGGGACCTTTCTCTGTAGACAAACAGCTACAAGATTTGATAGCAGAAATTGATATCCCTATTTGCTTAAAGTAGGCCTAGGTTTTGTGTAAGTAGGAGTGTAAGTGAAAAAAATCAGTTATACAAACTCATCCAAATCCATGGAAATAGCAACTTGAAATTTGCAGGTTGTGTGTTTCTGTGTAAGTGATTTTTGAAATTTTAACTATATGTTTTGGTTCTGATTGACAGCTCATTTATTGACTTAGTCCAAACATGAAGCCATTTATCCCATTTCTTTAGACAGCTCTGATTACCATTTTCCCTTTTTTTATGTGTATGCTTTCTTGCT
>JBAFWW010049670.1:0-21617 GCA_036873685.1 Agapornis canus
TTCATTTGAACAAAGGTAGTGTGCTCATTACTACAGAGGTGCTTCAGGCTCAGAGGTGGAAATCTCCCCTCCCACAGATGCTACCCTAATGGCTTTGCTCTGTTTGGCTCTGGGCATTTTTAAAGCAATTCTGAAAGCTTCAGGAAATGGGGTTGAGGGCTGAGAGAAACCCAAATGAAACACTGAAGTAGTAAGAGTGGAGAAATCAAACACAGAGCTGCCACTAAATGGAAAGTGATTTAATCAGAGCCATTTGGTAAAAGGACAAGTGACAGGACCATGGAAGCTGCTGTGAAGAAAGGAAAGGTTCAGCATCAGTTTCAAAGCCCTGCAAAAATAGGTACTGGTGCAATGGATTGCAGCTCCCCAAAATTCAAACCCCTCGGAATTACTGAAAGTACTTCTTTTAATAAGATTTTATAAAGCAGCAGTAAACAGGCTTGACAGTCTGTGAAGGCTGGCACTAGATATTAAGAAATCCAAGAGTTGAATTCTGTACACAATAAGAGGAGTAATGTGATCTTTGAGAACTAGTTGAATTACAGTGTGTAGCTGGGTATTTCACTGAAAACTCCATTATTACCATTTATTATACAGCACCATTCACACACAGGGGCGGCAAGAGAAAGAGGTACCTGCTTGTGCAATTTATATCTTCTTGGTCATGTTTAAGTGAGACTAAGCTTGGCCAGAGTCAAGGTGGTGCTTATCTGGAGGATGTACCAACTGAAGTAGAGCCTCCAGGCTAATTCCCTTACCACCAGATTACATAGTCCCTCTAACATTTTAGTTCTCTCAGCCAGTGATGACACAAGTATTTGGCACAAAGTACAGCACCCTTCAAACAAGCTCCACAGGTCCCAGGGGATGAGAGACCAAGGTTCAAATCAGGCAAAAAAGAGGAAAAAAAAAAAAAGGCTTTTGTCATGGCTATTTCTCCAACCACAAGTGTTGGGTGCAGACCTGGATATGAGAGGTTCCAGCATCACTACGTTTTCTCCTTTGGGCCTTCTGCAAGACGAGGCAAGTTGGGAAGTATGGAGATCGTGAATCCAGAGCAATGCAAGATTCCCATAAGTCCTTTGTCATACCTGCCAGCCCATACAGAGTCTTGAAGACCTCTAACAGAGTAAAGTATCTAGATTCAGGCTAATGAGTTTCACCCTAGATATGTATTGATCCTAATGTGAGCTTAGAAACCTACCTCAAGGGGCAATATCATATTGTAAACACCTTTAAAACGTGTATGAATCTGTAGTTGAATCAGCCAAAGTTACCTATACCTTATTTTATCCCTTATCTTCCATCCTTCTGCCCTCATTCTGCCCTTAAGATGCAAGTGTCTCAACTCCTGTAATGAATTCTGCCTTCCTTTATGGGAAACGACCTGAATGTTAGAGAAGAAAAGAAGGTGAAAGAAAAAAATCATGCAAGCCTGTATGCTCTACCTTAAAAAGAAATTATCTGTATGCTGCTTTAAAAATGGCCTCGGTATGCCTCAGTTGCTACCACAGAGCTAGATGCTTCAGGACTAACTTTGGCGAGTCTCTGTGTCATTCCTCCCAGAGTTTGCCACACACATGATTGACACCACTTGTTCTGAAAGGGATGTGACATGGTCCACTTAAAGGCAGACTGAACCTCCAGAGTGGAACTGAAATGCTTGAAGAACTCCACAAAACATGGTGGAGTTTGACTGTCAGCTCATTTTTGTTTGGCAAGCCATGATCACTGCCAGCACAGTGTATGCGTTATGGGGGAAAAAAAGGAAAAAGAAAAAAGAAAAAGAAAAAAAGCCTAAGCGTTATCACATGCCATCAGACTTCTTTATGTGACAACCCATCTGTGTGCTCACCCCGTCATTTTGTGGCTCAGAATCAAATGCTTGACAGTTCAAAGAGTCTAGAGCAGCATATGGCATATGACATGGTGTATTTAAATAGAAATCACTCTATTAGAAACACAAGGGCATCTACTGTAATTAATAAAAGGTAGTTTAATAACTAGCCTCCCAAAGTACCTAATTCTCATAGCAGTCATAGTAGATAAGGCATATTGTTTTCTGTTAATACAAATTTCAATAGCAACTGAAGACTGACAAAACTAGCCAGAGCTTTTGTAGAAGCTCCATATTCAAAGCATTTGCCTGTACGTGAACTTATCTCATGAAGGACTATGAGGGGGGAATGAAGGAGATATATCCTATGTTTGTGATGATGCCTAAGCAGACAAATGGGCAGGCACTGCCATATCTTTTCAATGCAAACTGAGCAGAGCAAGGTTATTGTAAGCATTAATGAAAACTGCAGCAGCCCAACTCCTGAGCAACACTTCAGCCATTTTGCCTCAAGATTGTCCCAGCCTTTGGAAATATTCAGACATGGATTAAATACCAAGGAATTTCTTTTCTGTGTCTATTAGTTCACTGATCTGTGAAAAACAGTAGTTTGTAAATGCTGGATAAAACAACAAAGATATCCAGCCAATTTCTTGACTTCGATAGCATATCTCCAAAGTGACAGGGGAATGGGAACTGATGCAAATCATATGTCCTGTGGGGAATACTGGACACCAGGCTTTTGCTATTTATTTCTTTCTTTTAGTTTGTTTTATGTCAGTTGAGCTGTCCAAGGACTGATACAAGACCAGCCACTGTACATCTCAGTGGCAACTTCAGCAACTTCAGCCATACTCAAGGTTTCAAAGTAGCTTTTTCAGTACATGGTCTGCAGACCCTCTGGCAAATCAAGGAGTGCTTCCAAGCAAATTCATACATGCTTAGGCAATCTATAACTTGAAAAAAAGATTGAAAAGGTCACGTTTCTACTGAAGAGTCTGCAATACTCCTTACAAGTTTGGAAACCACTTCTCTAGATAGGAAATATGGTAAGATAAATTGCTATAATGCTGTAAATGTCAGTGGCAGTCACCAAAGCTGAGAACCACTTTTGCCTTTAACCTATTCTTACTGGTGCTTCCCAGGTTTAAGCCTCCCTCTACTCTGCTGAAATACACACACCAGCTTTATTGATACACAGGCCTACAGCCATCAAACACATTTCCATCTGTACAGTTTAGAGCTCTCTGATAGGTAAGTCATAGACAGTTAAGTGTTACGAAATAAATGGGAACTAGTGAAGGAGAACTCAGTTTAACATATAGTTTGCTGCTGTAGCTGCATCACTTTTTAGCAGCTTTTAAAATGCCCTCCACCTTCACAAGGCCTTTGCAGATCATACAGCTAAGCACGTGAATTAATCTATGCATGAATAAAGTATATTCAGTGGAGTTTGCCTTTCTGCTGAATTGCAGTAAAAAATCAAAAGAAATTGAGTAAAATCTAAACAATAATAGACTCCATGTGGAATTGATTCTTTGTATGGCTTCCTCAAGCCGAAAAACAACTATTACCCTATTCTCAGCTACTTTGTTTTCAGTAAGAAAGATGGTAAGGTTCAGCACAGCTCCAATGTGAACAGCGTGACACTCCGAATATTGTTTCCATGCTGTCAGACTGTCTGTGTTTTGTTTTGCATGATTTCTACATGCTCTAAAGTTTGTTTTCTGCGACATACCCAAGAAACGGATACCTTTTATTTAAAAAAAAATAAAAAATAAGCAAATGGAACTTTCTGTGCTTCCTATCCAAAGGCATTCCAACTCACTGACCCAATCTGCAGAGGAAAAAGCACTCTATCAAGCTGATTTCCCTCAAATAGGTCCCATTTTTCAGTTTGCACAAAATGTGATAAATCACAATTTTGGATAGGAGCTGCAGTTTGTTACAAATATATTGCACATCTGCAGCTCAGAAAATTTTGGCACTGCTGCTTATCCTCTCCAGAGAAAATCCATATGGACAAACTTACCAATACATCAAACTGGTAACAAAGACCAGTGTGTAGAGGGTATGCTTCTCCCATGATGAGCTCGTGAGCCCACCTATGAACTCATTTTGAAATCTTCTTCTCCCCACCCAAGCCAATGAAGGGATTCCTCAGCACTGTCCAGCTTTTTGTAAGAGTCTTTTGCTTCCCATAATTTATTAAATTCTTTTATGCAGGAGCATACTTAACCTGGAAACAGGTTGTAAGGGACATCAAGAATGTATCTAATCCATTCTTCAGCCTCAAAGTGAGGATAAGCTGTACCTATACCTATACCTTCCAAGAAATTTATTTGTTTGAGCTGATCTTAAAAATCCTCTCACAAAGGAGATCACACCAGCTTTTAAGACAATGCGTTCTTCTGGCTCTGCGTCTCAAACAGAAGCATTTCATATTGTCTAACCTGTATCTTCCTTGTAATTTAAGTTCACTCCTTAAATTCTGGACTTTGCTAAACTACTACCAGGGCTCCAAGAGAGTATTTTATTTTCTTCCCCCTTTTTTTTCTCTCCAATGGATTAAGCACTCCCAATTTATTTAGTTTTTCCTGATAGAACTGTCCATCCCACCCAGCCTTCTCTTTCCAGAGGATTTCTGTGGCTGCTGGTTTGGACAATGTGTTGGAATTTTTCCTTTAAAATTAAAAAAAAAAAAAGCAATGAATGACTCAAACTCATTTTCAATGGACAGAAACTGAAAGGAGGGTTAAATCAAGTTAAATGAAGGCCTTGGAGGTGATGGCAATACTAATGCAGGTTTCTAATGTGCAGGCTGACTGAGCTACCTACAGAGGCTGCAACCTGCAGCCCCTCCACTGCTCTTAGACCCCAGTTTGCTCCTGCATTTTGTAGTTCTCACACAACCCTGTACCTACAAAATGCTGTTTTACTTATGCATTTCTAAACTTTTCACCTTATGGCTTGGGCAGTGGCTGGTGGACAGGGGCTGGTGGAGATATTCAAGGCCAAGCAGAATGTGACTGAACAATGTGAAGATGTCCCTGCACATTGCAGGGGGTTGGACTAGATGACCTTTGAAAGTCCCTCCCAGCTCAAACTATTCTATGATTCCATGGTGCAACTATGGCACCATAAAGGCTATGGGATATATTTTTAGACTTGTGAAAGTATTACATTTAACACACAAAAGGATGCTTGACCTTGCAGGCCCAGTCTTGCAAACTTCCACATTCAAAGAGATCTAATTGGGGACAACTGGCCCACATGAAATCAATCAGTTTTGCCACTAATTTCAGTAAAGCCAGAGCACTAGCCACAGCCATCAGGTTGCTATTTTCACAGATGGAAATTGTTCAGAACCAAGCACATTGTGCTATGACAGAAACTGTCCTTCCTTGGCCTTCTATCTAAAACTAGAATAATACCTAGTAACTGCTTTAAAGGAAGGGCTATTCCCTTCTTCCTGGATCTGAAAGACTTTCCTTTGTCTAACTCCAGGGCACCTCCAGTGTAGCACAAATTGTATCCAGAAGCACCAGAAAAGCCCTACAACTAAGTCAGAAACATGGAGATCCCTTTTGTCGAGAATTTTCTGAAACTTAAATGTTCATTTAAAAATGATACCATCACAGCTTCCAGGACCAGCTGTTTATCCTCTTTGTAGTTTACTGTCACCAAATCCTTGATCTGAATTATGGGAATAATAATTAGATTCAGGAAGGAAATGGGGATGGGGGGTTGGAGGCATTCATATCCCCTGAGAAGAAGAGATAAAAGTTTCATTTCAGTCAGCTGGTGTGCCAGTGGTGGATAGTGGGGAACTGGGATTCCTTCTTAACTGCATGGGAGAGTTCAGTAAAGTTTATGAATAAAACAATTTAGATAAACTCCATTTATGCACTGTTTGTGCAAGTATCTTGGCAACTGCTTACTTAGCATCTTGAACACATCAGGAATTTTAAAGAGGAGGACTGAAATCTTGCCTCAGACTGTAAAACCTTTGATAGAAGTGGGTCTGGGAAGCACTGAGGGGGTTTTCTTTTTCTGCCTCTCCTTTTTCTTCCTCTAACTAAAAAAAATTTCTAATATCTTTGGCATAACTACTATAATGAAGCATAATTTATTTGATCCTCACACAGCCCCCTCAGGATTACTTCTTGTAGATAGCCAATTATAAACTCTTACATACTTTATAGCCCTCATTACGTGTGACAGAGGCATACTAATAAATAATGCAAAACCCCTTTTATACCCAGTTACCTTGTGAGAATACAGGGGTCTGGTGTGTAGGGAAAAAGCACATTGTGATGCATTCTTATTTCCAAATGGACTGAAAAGCTTTCTAGCTTCATCTTGTTTCTTTTTTTTCCCAGACTGGACTCCCATGGCTTGATTCATTACCAGATAAAAATCAAGTTCAAACAGAAGTGGACCATGACACACAGACTGTCACTGCCCTGTCACTTCCTTGTGATATCCTGTCAGCTGCAGACAAGAAAGGAGGTATGGAAGCAGAACAGCCAGGTTGAATACAAATTAATTGATATTCAGCTGTAGGCTTTTCATGGTAATGAAGCAGAAAGGGCCAAGGCCCAAAAAGCACATTTCACCCTGCCTGCCCTGCATTTCTGCTGCAGCTTCCAGATACCACCAGTGCTCAGATCAAGGCTCTGGAGGAAAGCAAAGTAGCTCTGACTGTCCCTCAGCTGGCGGGACTCAAACAGCAGAGTGAGGAGCTCAGGAGAGACGCAGGGTCAAATATACACATTTAAGGCCCTGGTGAACTGCTGCAGTTTTGTCTTTAATTGATGTGAGGCTGCTTTTTGAAGCAAAAATGCTGCAACTATGATGACTGAGAAATGTTATCAAGATCACTACAGAGACCTGGGGAGTCACAAAGGCTACATCTGTCCTCACCAAGGAATTCTGTGTAACTAGCATGTTACTTATACTGTCCCTTGAAGCCTTCTTTTCCCTACATGAAGAAGAGGGTATAATAGTTCCAAAAGGCTCAGGCATTTCTTGCCTCAGTGTAGTGTTTGGAGACCTTGAGGGGCAGAGTGGGGAGGAGGGAAGATGCTCACACAAGGTTTGCAACCTGCAACAAGAATAAAACAAGCAATGGGCTGAATCATATAATTTTATTGTTGGACTTGGGCTTGACTCAAACTCATTCAAGTTTCTTTTCTTCTACCCTTCTGTTTAGCTTTTAAAAAATCAAACCAACAAGCAAACAAACCAGCACAACTTTCCAAGGGCAGAGCCTGCCACAGCCCTTGTTCCAGGAGTAGTGGGAACAGCTATTTTCACAGCCTGTGATATGGTCTACGGAAGCCTGAACATAAAACTCTTGGCACCAAAACTAAGCATTATTCACTGAGTGACACATCTCTTCAGCTAGTGTCTAGATGTCCACAGCTAATTACACAGTATGAGATTCCAGCGGACATCTGGGTCTACACCATCTTCCAATATCTCCATGTGGCTTAACACAGATACAGAATGAGTGCATATAGAGAAGACAGAAGAAAGAGTGGCTGTGTTAACACAGTTACCTTAGATACAGTTATGTTAAAGCCCTGCCACTGAGTCCCACTAGATTATGCAATTAAATCAGCAGCATTTCTTAGGCGGCTGTGGGGACGGCAGCAGACAAAAGAAACAGAGACATTTGCCTTTGTGTGCAGCTACAAAGAAATTATCTGACATTTTAACTACAGGGTTTGACTAATGTACACTAGAGCACTCACCTACAATTAGCCATTTAACTTAGCAGATCATGCTGTGATCTGAAGAGGCTCAGATACGTTTAAGTGTTCCTCTTGCAGAAGCAATAGAACTGGCCTGGCCAGGGCATGTGATAAGCAGGTACAATCCAACAGGCTGACAAATCCAGCCTTTCCAGGAATGAACAAAAGCAACAGGATCTATCTTTTCCATTTTGTACACTCCTCCACTTAGGATAACCTCAGTGGCTACCTACCTCAGTTAGGAATAACACATCCCTGGGAAAACATGCAAAACTAACTGTTAAAAATATGATCCTCTACCTCACAGTTTATAAATGCATTTTTTGTTTGCTTTAAATAAGTGAAATAAGCATAAATTAAATATGAGATCATTTTTGCACTTTGCAGGCAGCAACCACAAACCTGATAGTGTGAACATCTGCTGTGCTTGATTAAAATATCACTGAAAATCAGCTTTCAAGCAATCAAGACAAGGTTTTGGTGTCTACAGTCTGGGTCTGACTCTGCTCCCTGAAAAGCATGTTGGCAGTGTCAGAGTAACTTCAGTAGGGTCAGCAACACGAACCAGAATAAGGCTATCAGAAAAGAAAGGAATTGTGCCACTGCACTGTACGCTGCAGCAGATCACTGTGTTCCAGGCCTCTGAGTCCAACAGACTCAGCGGAGCTGCACAAACTGGTGATGGAAAAGGACAATTTGCACCCAGTTCCCCTCTCCCAAGGGGCAGTTCATTCCCTGAGGTAGTCTGTTATGGTTTGCTCCTTGAGCCCATTGCTTTAATCTGTGCTGAACACCACAGTATGTCCAAAGTTCCAAAGGTCTCTAAGTAATAAAGGTTTATGGCTTTCCTGGGGCAACTGTTCCACAGCCAAATGGATTGCTCTGGTTTGACTGCAGGGGAACAATTAAATGGAGGCTTTTATCTATGTTTTACCAGGAACACTTAAGAGGTCTCCTAGAACAAGTTTTTAAATATACATATAGGGGTAGTCAGACACTGTATACAGTCCCAGGTATGCCTTCTTGTCCGCTTCTTGCCCCTTCCTACGTGCAATTTCAGGCTAACATGAACCAGTTCAGAGAGTAGCACAGGCAAATAAGTAAATAAATAAATCATTGCTTTCTATAGGTTTATTATTTTGTTGGCATTAACTCTCCAAATGGGCATACTGATGGATAACATAAGTGTGACGCCAACGGCAAAGGGCCACCTCCTTCCAAGTAGCCAGTAAATCAGGTTGGACAGATAATCAAACCCTAGTTCAGGTCAGTTTGTTTTGAGCCCTCCATGCAATGACCCAGATAGGTTAGGAGTCCAGCCTAGATACATCAAGGTAATAAGGGGTGTCCAAAGAGTGGTCTGGCACCTGACCAAGTCTTGGAAAGGTGGGCAGAGCCAAAGGGACCTGCAGTGCTGCCCATGGCTGAGAGCGGCTGTGGCGCAATGAGATTAAGTGGGGCTGAGGAAAAAGGCTTGGAGACAACTGCATAGAAATGAGAGAAAGAATACTGCAAATGTGACATTGAGGGATATTCCAAGACACATGAAATAGGAGCAGGCTGAAAGCTGAAGGAGCAAAAACCGTCAAGATGAGAATAGCTTCTATATTGAAGGCAGTTAAAAGGCCAAGGAGGAAAAGATTGTGATAGGAGCCATAAACTTGGATCACTTGCATCAATAAGGGAGAATAAACTGTTGTGTAATATGAAGGGGCCCTGCAGTCAAAAGGCAGCTGGAGCTGGAAAGAGGTTTCTTAAGAGATAATTCCTTCTCAGTTGCCTGATATACAGCCTTGCTACTGTACTTCTTACGTTCACTCGTTACAATGATCGGCCTACCTGCCTAATAAGCATCATTCCGTCTGTCATCGGAAAGGAGTACATGACTGGCAATAAAAAGCTTGGATGCAATTCAGCAATCCAAAACGCCACGGCTCCAAAATATTCATTCATTTACTTTTCAGTGGTGCGATGACACTGGCCACAATAGTATCGCATGAGGCTGGTTTAAGTATCCAGGAAAGCTCGGGGAGCGGAAAATTCAATTCCCATTGCCATGGTGAGCAATGTATAGCACTGAAGAGAACTTAACTCCCAGGCTAAGAAGGGTGGTCTCCCTGCAATACTCCTTTTGAGCTCACAAAGAGCATTATCAAAACTCTGAACTCATTACTCTGACTGGGGGTGAAGATCCCTCCAAATCTCATTTGGGTGGAAGCGGCAGTACTGAAAATGTGCTCCTGACAATCATCAAAGAGGTTTACAGCACCACACATCAAAAAGTCCTCTGCAAAGCTGCGCAAGGGCAGTATTTTCTAATTACTTATGAACTGTCACAAGACGAGCCTTCTGAGGACCCCTCTGTCACTACCTTGCCACTCAGCTGGCACTAATTCATCTGATTTTGAATATTTCCCAAAGGCAGAACATAAACAACTTACTTTATTGACTCTTAACACCATAAAAAGGAGTTGGGTGGATAGTTTGCAACTTAAAAGTCCCTGGTGTAGGTACACCTTGTCTTTCCTCTGCAGAGCCATGGTAAAGGCATCTTTGACACCTGCCATCTAGTGCTGGCCATGACATGGTCTCTCAAAGCACCACGTAGCACTGGTACTATGCCCAGAGCACATGATGTGGTGAATTATGGGGGAGATGCTTTGTACCCAGCTTTACAGAGCTCTTGGCAGGCCTATGAGCAAGAATCAGGACAATGTTACTCATATAATTGAAAACTAACAGTGGCTTGCAAATGTTCACATGTTCAGTTATATGTAAGCCCTCTCCAGTGAGTACATCTGTCTCTTTTGGCTTTTTTTTTGTCACCCAGAATGCCTCCTGAATGCAGAAGGTAAACGTTGCAAACGAATGATGAAGACGAATGTCAGTAAAAATCTGCTGCCCGTATGATCCACAAAAGTGAGACAGAGAAATGGGATTTGTATTCTCTTCTGAAGGGTTCTCCAGGCTGGAATTGGCTCAGTTTGCAGCCTGCCCTTTTTAAGAAATCCTTCTGCTTTCATAAATGCTGTGCAATGATTTTTTTCCTCTAGCATTTGAAATCGGGGACACTCCTTCGTCTGTTACCAAAACCGGAGCAAATCTGGCAGCCAGATCTCTTTTGTCAGACAAATGATGCTTCTACAGACAGAGCCTTAATACTGATACTTTTTGAAGGAAGTGAAAAGAAAGAAAGGTGGCACGATAATTTACTAAAATACCAGTCTGAATCAGAAGGTAGGAATGAGCTGCCTGTCGGAAAAATCTGCCTCATACCAGTGAGAGAGACAACAAGAGAAGGTCAAGAAGGTAAGTCAAAGTGGCTTGCATTTGTACTGCAGTGTTTGCCATGGGGCTACCACAGCCCAGTTGATACTGGGCAACTAAAGCCCTGCATATCTGATGGTCAGTCTTATTCTTGCATCTCATGGGTATTTCCAGGGAATCCACTCTGCAGCTTCTGGGGTCATCTCACAGAGGGGTTGACTACATGCACAGCCCTTGTTAGACAAGAGCAATTTCTATATTCCCTCTTTGTGCCTACCCAGTCTTCACTATTCTTCCCCGCTAGTAAAGGGGAGATGGAAAACTGGATGACCTATGTAACAGTAGTTTTTGGACAAAATGTCAAGGTGGATGTGTCCAGAAACAGGCTGACTCAGTCCTTGCACGGGGGCTGGTATTAGGCACTGGTGTCTGCTACTTGTCAGCAAGAAATAAAATGCTTAAGACATTTGCTTAGCAGAGAGTCACAGAAAACCCCAATTTTGCCCACAGAAGAAGAAAAAGAAAATCATCACAAGGTTTCCTGCCTTAACCTGTCATTTTAAGTTTAATAAGACTAGTTTTTCCAGAGTTTCAGTGCAGGAAGATCTTAGCTGACACATTTTAGGTCAGCCAGTGTGACTGATTTAATACAGATGAAAGAGGCTAGGGAGGAAGAGTAGAAAAAATAAGACATTAATATCCAGTAAATCTTATTTCAGTTCCTCAGAAGAATATTGCTTTCTCCAGGGATGTTGTGGTTTAACCCCAGCCACCAGCTAAGTACCACACGGCTGCTCACTCACTGTGCCCCTGCCCTGGTGGGATGGGAAGGAGAATTGGGAAATGGTAAAAACCATGGGTTGAGATAAGAACAGGCTGAGAACTGAAATAAAGTAAAACATCATAAGAAAAAGAAAGAGAGAAAAATAAAAGCCAATGAACACAGGTGATGCACAATACAATTGCTCACCACCTGCTGACTGATACCCAGCCTGACCCAAGCAGCAATTGGTCCCTTCTGGGTGACTCTCCACAGTTTATATACTGGGCATGATGTGCTGTGGTATGGAGTACCCCTTTGACTACTTTGCACCAGGTGTCCTGTCTCTGCTTCCTCCTAGCTTTCCATGCCCCTGTCATCAGCAGAGCACAAGACTGAAAAGTTCTTGATCAGGGTGCTACTGAGCAACAACAAAGCCATCGGTGTGTTATCAGCATTGTTCTCTGACTAAAGCCAAAACATGGCACTACACCAGCTACTAAGAAGAAAAATTAACTCTATTCCAGCAGAAACCAGGACAAAGCAAATGAAATGATGATATAAGGAAAAAGAGGCTCCACAGAGTTTATTTGCGGGTCTCCTTCCTCACCTCACCAGCCAAAAAAGAGTTAATGCTGCTGGTCGACATCAATTTTATAGTGAAGGAGATTATCATGATCCTCTTATGGACGTGGAGCACAGTAGCGCCTTTCCTAAAAGGCATCAGCCTGCAGGCAGCGCCAGGGATGGGACAAGCTTGGTGAGCAGTCCTGCTCTCCGTCTTGTGAAACTGTGGGTAGCCAGGGCTAAATTAGGTCAAATCACTCCATCAGTGCAAGTGCAGCTGAGAAGCAATTGTTACGTGACCAATTTTAGGGGAAGTTGCAGTGTGTACGGGGGTTAGCTTAGATTTTTGCCTAATCTCTTGAGAGAAATGCATTATTTATTGGCATTATTTTGCTAATTATTATAATGTAATATTTATTACTACATTAAACAATAAGCCTAAGATCTTTGTAACAGAAGAGGATGACGTTTGCTTGCTCCCATGCAGAACACCCAAGCACAGCCAGCTCCCACTTGTCCTCCCCTGCAAATTCATTACTGAATGAACTGCTCCCAAGAGCTCACTCTCTCTTTCTTCCCTGCCCTCCCCCTTTCCTGGCTTGAACTTCCAGCAGAGAATCAAGTCTTTGTTATCACTTTGGCGTTGGTGAACTATAACCCCCTCTGGCAGCCTCATGTGCCCCCATGGACACTCCAGTCCAGCAGTGGGTGGAAATGGCCCTCTCCATCCCACAAGCAGGATCAGGCTCACGCCTGTGTGGATATGTTTCAAGGCTCTTCAGCACAGAAACATGATGTGGATTTGCAGCCATTGAGATGGTATTATCAGAGGACTTAAAGCATTACTAGGAGGAAGAACAGGTTTAATGGATGTTCCTTCACTTCTAGGTTCTCTCCAACATACATAGCCCAGTCTAGGTGATACACTGACAGCAACAATGTGGGAAGAAGCAGAAGAAGCCTAGGTGACACTGAAGTGTCTCATTAGTAAAGTTTATTTTTTCTCTCTGATCTTCTCTAAGGACATTAAGAAATTGCATTGGATCATTATTTCCTTTTCTAGACATGAAAAATGCTGTGAAGGGTACCTGCTATGCAACCCAATTACACTACTAATGCATTTTTGAAGTCTAATTTACAGGCATATTTTCAGATACAAGTCAGAAGGATAAAAATGCAGTTTATTAAACCTGTAAGGGGAACATACTGTGCAGCCAGGTTTTACACTGCGGTAGCTTCAAGTGTTCAGTAGCAATAAGCTGGACTACAAGGACGGAGAAGCTTTTGTCAAATGTTATCGTGCCTGTGTTAAGCAAGACATCACAATGGTTCTTATCAATGGTTGTGGAAACCAGATGCCACTGTTTGGTTATTGCAGCTTTATTTCCAGGAAGCATGTAAATCCTCTATTTTATCAATGCATCTCCTTTTTATAACATGAGTGACAGATGGAGTAAGTGGAAATTGCATAATAAAATGAGCAGAAGCTGATATCAGTTTGAATTTGTTCAGACACTGATGATTATCTCGTGCTTTGAATAACAGACATCTGCATGTCTCTCATCAGAGCAGGAGGCTTTAAGCTACCATGTCACAGCTGCGGGTTTTCCTAAGTTTTCCAAATGAAATAACTGCTTTAACCACTGAAACCTCAGTTTTGTGGTATCTCAATAAAATTAAACAGCCTCGACTTTTCAGGACTTGCCGGCTACTTTGCATGAACATCAAAGTCCCACAAAGGCAAAACCCACTGTGGGATTTATAGTATGTAAACAGACAAATTAACCCAGAGCTCGGTGAGAGATTAGCAGAGAAGACCAGAAAGGTGCAAAGCACAGTTTAATTGGATCATTATATTCCACAATGACCAGCACACGGATTATGAAGATTCAGCTTTATTAAAGCCCTGGACTATGCTTATTTTGGTAGAGAGCTGATATTCCCATGTAATACCAAGTTTACTGAATTATTATTGCATGGCACAGAACCAGTGTGATCACCTTATGGGGGGAAACACCCATGTTTTACTTTTCTAGCACTCAAAAGCACTGAGTAGAAATAATTTAGCTAAAGTAAGAGGTAGTATTTTGAGACTATGGAGAGAGAGAGAAACACACCTGAACATCACCAGACTCATCCAGTCCTAAATCAGATCTGCTTACACTGGACCTCGGCCTAAGTTATCATCACCCAACTCTGTTGGTTCAGGAGCAATTTTAAATGATCATAGAGGCCCTTTCTGCCTAACTTGCTGCTCCTCAAAATGGAGGAAAATATTCCTAATGCACATAAAATTCAGACCTGAGCTTCTTCAAAGACCCAGACAGCTTAGCTGCTATGAATCACCCTGTTATGAGTCATTATGAAACATGTAAGTCTGCTTTTTGTGTACTTAAGAACAATCAAAACCTTCATCATAGGACTCCCTTTGTGCAAGATCAGTTGGTGTATTGAGCGGCTGCATATTGTCACACAAAAAGATTTTCTGAGAATGCTTTTGCCTTGTAATAGAGTATCAGCTGCATTTATACAACACAGAAGTACATTATTTTCTGCATGGTTTTGTTTCCAGCCGCACTGCCAGGCAGAAAAAAATGCTTATCATTCACAAATGTCAGTTCTGAAAAAAAATTCTAAGGCACAATAAATCATACAACAAGAATGCTCTAAGAAGGCCTCTTACTGCTCCATTCATGCCCTAGAGCTGCTGATCATTACATACAAAACACATTAAGTTTATGGCACAGTGTCTTGAAATCACTCAGAAACAACCCAGAAATGTCATTAGTGGGTGACTGTGCCATGTGAATTACAGCTTTTGCCCACTATATTATTTCATACTCTGAAAAACTTGATCTACTCAGATCATAATTGTTTTTGTTTTCATCTGAACATGAACCCTGCTCCATCTATGGGTGAGTGACTAACCTGGCTCCAAGTGCATTCCCCTTGGAGAGCAGAGCACACGCCAGCACATTAGGAAAACAAAGAGCCAGTCTCTGTTTCATGTTAAGCTGAAAACATCTGGTAAAATAGTTCTTGTTATATTTGGTGCACCCTGAGAGGCTACTTTGAGATAGTAGGGCAAGCACCAGTATTTCAGAAGAAAAAGGGTAACAATGTGTTATTTTCTCACTTGGCAAAGAAGATGCTAAATAAATCATGTGAATTATTCAGTGCTGAGGGACAAGTTATATTTTCTATTTCTGCTCTTTGCTCAGTCTGACATGACTTTGGTACATGCAGAGGTGAGAAGAAAAGGTCTTTCTTAATCTCTGAAGTATGGCTTCCTTGATATAGATTGTAAATTGCATTTTTCTAGGTGAATCAGGGGCAGCTGGAGCAACTGCAAGGAATAACGCAAGGTTAGATCGACATCTCTGTCATGCTAAAGCTTCCTCTGCAGCCACCAGGCCTTCCCCATTTTCTTCCTTTTCCTTTCTGCATCTTTCCAATGGTGTGATGAAACAAATGCTTGTGTTGGTAAACCTCTCTGCATCTTTATGCCACCCCAGAAGTCCCAGGGGGAGGATGCTCACCAACGCTATGTATACATTCAGGCAAATCCTGCTGCCGTGTAAGCAGTCTTCCCCTGGATATTTATGCCTCCCTGCTTGCAGCTTAGGTCTGACAAAAGTTATGATACCTGAAAGTACTCTATCAGAACAGCAATAAACATTCACTAATGCAACAGAGTGCCCGACTTTCATGAAGCCTTTCTTCACAGGCACTTTAAACAGAGGATTACAGCCCCCTTGATGTAGCATAAATCCTAGGTGACATGTTGGATTGCCATGAATCAAATCTACACTCTAAGGGCTGCAGTCAGGCAGTGGCTGGCTCCTGAAGGTAAGGGAAGAGGAGCACAAGAGGAATACCCCTCTCTGAATTGCCATGCTCATTCAGTATAAGAGCTAGGAGGCCATCAAACTAATCAGCATTGGAAAAACATGATTTCAATGTCTCTAATGGTGGCAGCAATCTTTGTGATGCTGCCCTGCTGATTCGTCTCAGCTGTCCTCAGCCTTGCACACTGTGATACTAGATTGGTGCTCAGCATCTCAGCTAAATCAAACCTGCCAGGATACCTGCCTTTTGTCCTGGGACATGTGTCCATCACCAGATGAACCAACCCAACATATCCATTCATATCTATCTGCAGATCCATACTTTGACTGTGGAACTGCAAGGACCTTCCAGCCTTCCCCCCTTCTCTATGTGATTTTTGCTGTGTCCTGACTATATGCTGGGATGAAGATGGGATTGGGCACCCCCTGGTTTAACCCAGCAACACATGCAGGGAGGGTTAGGTGTAGGATAAGGACCCTACACTGCATTGGAAATACTGCTGGTGTGCCCATCAAAAAGGATAATCCCAGAGAACTGGGAGGGCAGGAAGTGGATATTTTTATTGTTTCACTGGTCTTTATTGTTTTCTCATAATTTTCCAACCACATTCACAAACACATGCAGGCTTGCATGTGGGGAAGGGGAAGGCCTCAGTCCCTCTCTCAAAGGTAAGCATTTTGTCTTACATGCAGCAAGCACTAAGAAATGGATGTTTTGAATTGTAAAGTTAGACCAGATGTAAACTTGGACCAGAGACTGCAACTTCAGCTGAGAAACATTCTCTTCAGGTGTTCCGAGCACACCTGATTTGGCTAGCTGGATATTGCTTCTTTGGCAATAATTGCAAGGCAGAGTTTTTGTAAGAGATGAAAGGTAATAACTCCATATGACACAAACACAAACCAAACTCATATAAATAGATCAAATATAAACACATGTAAGAATTACAACAGATTGCATTTTGGGGGAGACTTCCTGTCTTTCTAAGAAGCTGGTTACAGCATCAGCCAGGTTAATATTTCTTCCTTGAAATCTGATTGTCAGACACTTGAATAACGGCTTAAAATATAGCTAACTGCTATAGAATCATAGAACAGTTTGGGTTGGAAGTCATATGGTCCTCACCCTGCAACAAGCAGGGCCAACTTCAACTAGATTGGATTGCTCAGATCCGCTTACAAGCTGACCTTGAATGTTTCCAGGGATGGGGCATCTACCCTAAGAACAGGTCCTGACAGACTGAAGTAACTTTAAACACCTCTCACATTTTTTTTTTCAGATATTTCTTCCTGGGCTTTTTAAACAAGACACTGCTGAATGTGCCTGGCTTTTCCTTTCAGGCTGACACACGGGCTAATGTGCTAAAATCCTTGTGGATTCCTTGCTATTTAAGTAGAAAGGGGTCATTTTTCTCTTTACTGAATTAGGTATATAAAAGGCAGATGATCTTTTACACTTAAACATCTACAGTTGAATGCAGTGAGATAGTTGTAGTTTTATAAAGCATCCTTCTCTAAATGAAATCCTAACAAATAAAAGTTCAGCACTTAGAAATATGCATCTGTTCAAACTGTCATGTAAAATCTTTTGCCTTTAACTTCTGTTATATCAAAGTTTCCACTTATAGCTAGTGCTACAAAGTCAGATTGAGTGACAGTGTTAGAAATGGATGAGTCCTTTAAAAGCTTCTGCTTTAAAATCATTTTATGTAGCCTTCAAAGCAATAACATCAGAGATATTGACAGCCCTGGAGGTTTTATTTTAAAGACCACATAGAAAAAAGGAAATATCTTAATATTAAAAAGTCTTTCATATACCACCACCACCACCACCCCCAATCAGGAAGAGGGGGAGAACTCTGCTAAACCTCTTCAAAATACATGAGTCAGCTTTTGCTGCAGATCCTGGACTGTCTCAGGCAGAGTGTCAAATTGTGTTAGCTACCCTTCCATTGCTCCATCCACAAGACAGAAAGCCGAGGGTGATACTGCTGATGGTATATGGACTGTGACAGCACCGGTATGGGAAGGTGTATCTTGGAATGTGCAGCAGTCAGTATGCAAAATATAAATTGATTACATTTCTTTGTAGCTTTAATAGCTGTTGCCTGCCAGACTGAAGCTGTTCAGACTTGGTTACACATTCCTGATAGTGCTTGGATGATGGATGAGGACTTGCTTCCCATAGACATTGCATATCTTTTGTCAAATCAGCATCCACATCAGAAGGCCTCCTCACATGCCCAGTGATTTTGTGGAAACTAGCTCACTGCTGGTTTGTAGCCCCCTAATCTCATACTAGGTATCTCCAAGACATAGACACTGAACAGGATGGCCCTGGTCTGCTTTACTGCAATGCTCCAGTAATTTCTGTCCTGGTTTTCCTGACTGAAGCCACCCATGCACAGGTTTATTTCTCCTGTCCTTGTTTATTGTTGGTTCACCTTGCTTAAAAAATGGATGATTCCCTTCTTTGAAAGGTGCTTAATGTTTTTTAATATAATCTAATGGAAGTTCTTATCAACTTCTGTAATATATTTGGAATCTTCATAAAGAAGCATACCTTGCTGGGCCAAAAGAGGAAACTACAGACTTGCAAATATGTCTGTCTTCTTGTGATTCTGCATTCCAAGGATACATCTCAGAGGCACACTGAAGGCAAGAAGCTTGCCTAGGTCTGGACCTATGCTGGGAGGTGGGGAAAGAAGCAGGGAAGGATAACTGTGCTACCTTTGGGGTCTTCTTGTCAGCGCTGTCATACATTCAATCTCCAATTTGAAGTGCACAATCATGAGACAAATGTGAGTGCTTAGTTGTGTTCCTCAAGCAAGCCATGTGTTACATGGGTTTGTTTTGTACTGGAAGAGAAAAATAGGGTGCCAGGCATCTGGGGCTTTCCCACTAATGTAGCAATGCATCACCTGGATCCTTCCCTGATTCGTTTCAATTCTGCTGAAGAATCTGAAAGAAAAGTTCTAGTACATTTCTGACAGATGCATCAAAAGAACCCCCAGTTCCACCACCTGACCATCAGATACTGAAAGATTAAGCTTCCCTTTTCCTCCCATTTCCAAGGCTTTATTTGTGCCAGAGAATCATAGAATGGTTAGGGCTGGAAAGGACCTTAAGATCATGTATTTCCAACAGGGACACCTCACACTAAACCATATCACCCAAGATGCCATCCAACCTGGCCTTGAATGCTGCCAGGGATGGAGCATTTGCCACTTCCTTGCACAACCTGTTTCAGTGCCTCACCACCCTCACAGCAAAGAGTTTCTTGATGCACAGTAAATCTGGCTCAGACAGGCACTTCAGCTTTCTTCTCTTCTAATGCTTAATATTCCCCAAGTCCTCCTGTCTATCAAGTCACCTAATGAGTGAGAAGGCCACAGTGCTATACCTCACCTGGTAAAACATCTAGCATGATCATCTGCAAGATCAGCCCCAGTCACTGTTTATTATCAGAGCCCTTCATTTTGTGACTTCCACACCCAGGCAGATTCTAACTTCAAGATCCTTTCACACACTAGGAGCTTCCTGCAAAGCCAAGTATCAGGAAACCCATGAATCAGTCATGGAAAAGAAACCTGTACAAATGTTCAAAGCTCTTCTGTAGCAGGTTAACAGGTTACTACTGAAGGAAAGTATCTTCTCCCTCCCACCACACTTGGGGTTTAATAGAGGTATAGCTCATGTGCTGGAAGCAGATGCCACAGAAATGGTAGGAGCTGTAGCCAAGGTGAGTAAAAGGCTTTGTCATGCATGTTCCCAAAAGAGAGGGAAAATATGGTTCCCGGTTGCCTGAAAGGAACTTTCAGACCTTCTCATACTCTTAAACTTTGTTCCAGATGCAAAGAGTACTCTCAAATATCGTACTCTAAGAAGAAGGACTTGAAATATAATAAGCTTCTATGAACAGCTTTAAACTTAGGAACTACATTTATGACACTTTAAATACAACAGATGGATCCACATAATTAGCATCTTATCTGCATATATTTGTAGATAAGAAAAGAATACTCTTAATGAGCAGGTGGGGAGCCTGTATTTTCTGATAGTCCGAAGTCTTTGGGCTCTCTCTTTGCACCAAATATACAATTTCTACTGGAGTCACAAGAAGCAGTGCAGATGGAGGATGCCTTTGAAAGTGAAGAAGGCTTTTAGACGCCCTGCCTCCCCACCCCCACAGTTTCTGTAATTCAAGATGTGAAAGGAAGAGCAAGAACAACTTTAGGGAAGAACAAACACTGTTAGACCACCTAGACTTAACTTTTTAAGACCTCCACTAATTACATGGAGCTCCTGCTATGAAAAGACTAACTCAGGTTTCTGCCGTAGACAGTAGCTTTCAGAAAAGATAAACCATTTTTGGCTGTGCCATGCTGGAAGCTCCAGGCACAAGAAATACCAATGACAGATCATCTTATTTCTTTTACAGAGATCAAAATTAATCTTACAAAAAAGGAAGAGAAGTCAAGAGATTATACAGGCTTATAAAAATGTATAAAGGAGAACTTATCCTTGATTTTTGAACATTCAACTTCTGTGCTTTAAACTGCCCAGAGTTTCGGCTCCAGTACTAACAGCATTCATCCACTGACTAAAATGAGCCTACAGTTAATGAACTTCCATTTATCCTTCCCTGAACTATTTAAGCAACTGAACCAAATGTCATACATCAATAAACAGTAAGTCAGTGGAGAAGTAAGAAAATAGTTATGATGTTGTCTTACCCTTCTCAAATAGAAAAAATATCCATCTGAATGTTGGTTTGGGTCACTATTGCTGAATGATGTGGGAAGGTACAAATGGAACCAATTAAAAAGTGAGGCCTATCGCTCTTGTAAATCCTTTTAAGTTGTTTTTGTTGGTGGTTTTGTGGGTGGTTTTTTTTTTTCCTGTACTGGCCCTGTATACAGCAGGGAAAAGTCTGAATTGTTTTTGTATTTTAACCTCGAAACTGGGCCAGACTCTTGAATTGATGTTTTAGGGAAAAAAACCCAAAAAACAAACAAAACCACCCCACAAACAAACAAAAAACCCCACAAAATTGTGAATTTGATGGTTTCCGACAAACTTTAGAAGTAAATTCAGATATGAAGTTCAGATTTAAATTATGCAAGTACTGAGCTGCGGGGACAAGCAGTTACAGACGTGATGTGTTGAAGATGATTAAAGTCAGAAAGATGTGTCTGCAGCTTCAGCATTTTCTGCCATTTCTTTAATTTGAAGAAACTTAAAGTTGGCACCATATGCCAGCAAGAGGAACCACAATAGACTTATGGCCAAAACACATAGTTTCATTTCCTTCTTCCCTTCCTCCTTTTTGATCCTGCCTCCCTCCCTCCTCTTCTTATTCTCTCTCCCTCTTCTGCTCCTGTCTTTCTCAAAAATCCCTTTTGTTAAGAAATTGTACGAAAGAAACAACTGAAGAAAACAAACCACCATGCCAAAACCATATCAATAACGAGATAGATGGGTGGCATGGTTTAGTATGAGGTGTCCCTGCCCATGGCAGGGAGATTGGAACTAGATGATCTTAAGGTCCTTTCCAACCCTAAGTATTCTATGATTCT
>JBAFWW010049670.1:21717-32022 GCA_036873685.1 Agapornis canus
GAACTAGATGATCTTAAGGTCCTTTCCAACCCTAAGTATTCTATGATTCTATGATAGACAGTTTTTGTCATTGATTCAGCAGAATTTGAACCTGTTAAAAATACGATGTATTCAGATTCTATAAAATTAATAAATCAATTTTTTTTTGCTTCATCTCCGTATTTTTCATCGCTGATCCCGTTCTAAGACACAAGCGATCATGACTACCTTTTGCATACTGAATGATTTAATGACTGTACTGATGTATTGTCAACATATTGACAAGGATATACTCTTCCAAAAAAACATTAAATCCTACAGCTAATCCACCACAGGAAACTACTACTGAGTTTAAGATGGGCATTAGCTATACATTATAGTACAGAGACTGCTGCTTCTGCCAAAATAAAATTAAAGCACCTATTTTGAATGGGAGCTTTTTGACAAAACCAGACTTATTTCAGGCCTATGCCATGCTCTGCCACTCCCTTGGTGCAGGACAGACTCATCTGGGTGATGGTAACAGATGAGCCCACAGACAGCCCCCACTTGGTACTAACAATTACACATCTCTGTGGTCTTGATTTTATCTAACAGTGCAGAAACAAGTCCTCATGTGGATGTCCTCTCTGTTTGGCAGTAGAAGTGATTAATAAAGTTGTTTTCTTGTAAGAAAGCCCTTTAAGAGCTCAACTGACCAAAATGGGGTAACCACTGCAGAGATGGGGGGCGTGTGGAGTACTGTACCCAGACCGGAGCTCCACACCACACCGCACAACTCAGCATCCCCAGCTTCTCACAGCAGCAAGATTATTTATGTTATTGCCTTTCTAGTGCTGGATCCAACAAATGGTACTTGCATATTATGCAGAGCCCGAGTGCCTTCCTTACCAGGGTCATAATGAACCAGTGCTCCCAGTTCAACACAGATGCCTATTTCTATGCCACCAAACCAACGCCATTCTCCCCAAAAGACCTTCTATCTTTAAAAAAGTGGGTTTGAATGAAGCTATAGTGGGTCGGTGCCAAAGAGCAGAAAGGACAAAACCATTCAGTGGTCTTCTACACACGCAGAAGTTGTTAATATTACAAACCTTATTTCAAAGTGAAAAGATCACATTTACCATTTTACCCTCTCTTCTCTAAATTCATATCAATTTTTCTTATCTACCTTTCACAAACAAAAGAAAAAACCATGTGATGAAAACTAGTGTAAAGAAAAGGAGAAAATAGCAGAGATCAAGCTGCTGGAAAAAAACCATCTGCTGCTGGATTTCATATTGACGTTTCTCCCCACAGGGAAAGTCAAACTCTTTCTGCCAAGACTCAGTGAGACACAAATAACAGTTAGAGGAAAACGGAGAGTCCATGTGTTATTTCATTTGGCAGTAACAGAGGTGTTACCCTCCCCAGGGACAGTAAGACACCTGGAGGGAGGTTTGCAGCACAAGAACAACCTGAGCTGAGCCGGCCTGCAGCTGCATGCGTGGCTTGTTAGAGTTCCGGAAGGGGTGGACTTAGTGGTAATTCCTTAGGATTGGGTTACAGCCTCCCCAGTTTCACTCATCTTGCGGGATCTCAAACCAACAAATGTCCATTGCTTAAGTGGAGAACAGACCCTCCTGCCTGATTTCACTTGGTAGGTTTGCCAGGGTAAGTAAATAAACATGACCAAACTTTACAAGGTGGCTCATTCAGCTGGTGGAAGTTCAAATAGGAATCCAGAGCACACACCTCAAGCTCACAGCACATGTTGCTGCCCCTCAGCTGCCTTGGACTCCACCTCTAAGCCTTGGACCTCATTTTTAGCCCCAGATATTCCCATTGCCTTAGGCATGGACAGGATACAACACAGAAAGTAGTATTTTGAATCCAAAGTGTAAAGGCATTACACCATGTCAAAGAGCCTCACAGAAACAGTATTTTTGTGTGTGTACATGTTTTTTCAAAAAAGACAAATTTCACCAATATTAAAGAAAAAGCTTGGAATGACACATATCGGAATCTACTAACCAGTCTGTTCTCTTGTATTATTATTCTTAGAGCTGTGTTTGGTAATGATCCTATGTGATGGCTTTGGGAATCTGAATATACAGCTTACAGATGTTAGTCACAGAAGACCAGAATTACACATGTACTGGTTATTCTTTTAACTCATTATGGACCTTGACATGCTTGTGAGGTGGGCTGATGCCAACCTCATGAAGTTAACCATGGCAAGTGCAAGGTCCTACACCTGGGTCGGAGCAAATTAACCAGGCTCAAATTCACCTATAGCTAGAGTTACCTAAAACCTTCCATTTACTTCACTGATAACTCTCTGCCCCAACAGTGACTGAGTGACAGTACAGCATTTACTGTACAGTCATATACATACTGTACTGATGGAGCACTTCCACAAAAATCTCCGTCATTCATGGCAAATCTAACTGTGAAAATACTGCCATTAAAACTGGAAAGGAGTTAGAATCACCTGATATTTCATCTATGGCACAGATGAACTACATCTACGAAGGAGAGCTCAAATGAGACAAAGTAAGCGGTTTCCAGAGTTTCCATTTTTCATTCCATTTTCCAGCTGGTCCGAGTCAAGTTCAAGAGGCACAAATGATTTGTCAAAAGTGATCAGACATGAAGGAAATCAGTAACTCAGCAAGGCTGAGAACCAGCTCCTGGAGTATTTTTCTCTGTTCAGTAGAGAACTGGCTAGTGAAATATTGATGTAGGACTCATGAAGAAAGAGGAGCTGCGACATGAAATACACTTAATAGAGGTTTTTCCAGGCTATAAAGAGTATTGTCCAGAATATTTAGCACATATTAGCCCCCAAATCCAGAGATGCTGACAATGATGTTTAAACGAGTACAGAGAGTTTTAGCATTCCTTTGCTGACTGATGTATTTTCCTTTCAGTATTCAGTTTCAACACAGGCTGGAGAGTCATTAAATGTCAGGAGAGATCCTGTTTTGGAAATGAAGATGTCTGTGTGGGTGTAAGATTAAACGTTCCCCCATCTTTCAAATGATTCAATGTCTGAAAGACCCAAATGCAGTATTTTGGTTGAAATGCTGCTTAATCCAAGCCTAGCCATAACCATTCATAAAGACCTGCAAAAGGGCAAAGTATGCTATATATCATTATGCTGAATTAGAAGATTTTACATCCCTTCTGTTCACTGCTTGGTTCTCTTGGCTGTGTTGTGAAGATTAAGCAAATTGACACAGACAGCAGGATTTTATAACATCCTTGACGTGGCTGCTATCACCTCTCATTATTATTGGAAAGCTTTTTTACTGAAGTTACAATCTGTTTAGCAAATGACAAAAACATAAAGTTGGGAGAGAGAAGAGAAGGAGAGAACTCTCAGCTAGGAGAGTGAATTGTGGTTTTAGGATGCAACTTGCATATTCAGAATCTGAAGTATTCTGTGGGATTAAATGTGGGCACAGGTCCACAAGATCCTGTAGACAGTTTTAGGGTGTCTTCTATCACAGCAAAAATTGCAACAGGCACAGAATGTAAAGTACTGAACAGGCAAAAAGTCACTACAAATTTGATAAAAATTTTGAAAGCATTGACCTTGTTTCAAAGGACTTGAAGTACTCAATCTTCAGGCTGGACCACGTCATCTGTACCCAACAGCCAGCACAATACTCAGCATGCACCTTGGCAAATTCAACAGGAATGCGACCATGGCTTAGTGCCTGTCCTGGATCCTTCTGGTACAGCCAGGTGATTTTGTAGTGCAAAGATCCATAATTAATGAACACAGAACTATGGCCTGATTTCTGTTCCAGTAACTGATTGGTGACAAGCAGAGCTGTTCCCCCAGAGCTCCTCCAGAAGCACACTCTCCAGCAGACATCGCTAATGAAAAGAGGGGAGCTTAACATGCTTCAGCTGAGTCTATCCCTGGCATTAAGTGCTCAGCCTCTGAAATTTACCCTTCTGTAAGATCCCCACCATCAGTGAGGCAACATAATCAATCACTGGTTACCTTTGAAATCATTGACCATGGGTTATGTTTCCTGGATTTCAGAAGACAACACCTGTGACTGTGATTTGAGGTGAACTTCCTTCACCGAAACCACTGCAAGCCATGAAGATTAAACCAGCATGTCTCAGAGACTTAGCAATTCAGCCTCAAGGTATTTGATGGTGTCCAGCTAGCTCAGTCGGTAGAGCATTTGACTGCTATTGCTGAACCCAGGACAGATGGATAGAGTCTATTCTTGTGACTACAGCCTGGTGTTGAGTCCCATCCACCAAACTCCAACAGCTACTAACATGAAGTTGTGGAGAAGGGACTATGGAGGTGGGAAGAGACTTTCCCCAGACTGGAGGAAAGCCATGAAGATGACATCCCAAACCCCTGACATTGACAGCTCTGCATGAACACGCAAGGATTTCAGGCAATGTTTCTGCATAAAGAGAGACACAGGAAGTTACAATCTTCATCACAGCATGTTCTGTTGGGTGCAGCAGCTCTGGGGCTGAGCTGTGCTCCCCTTTCCCCACCAGAGACACAGGGTTGTGCTCCAGACCTTTCTACCTGCTGTGGGAAGGCAGCGGAAAGAAGGAGCTCAGCCCTACAGACTGTGAAGCTCAATAGTTATCAAGCAGATGCATTATGGAAACAATCACCACTTCCTTTCTCTGGAGAACAAGGCTCTCAAATATTGTATTATTTTTCTCCTAGCAAACCCCATGGTATTTATTTCCTGTTGCACAGTGTGTACATTATCTGCATGAATCATTAGTCCTAAACAGTGTTACAAAATGAGAAAGCAGATGATAGTGCTGTTTAACAGCATTAAGGTATAATATCAAGGCTGCATGTCAAGTGAGCAAAACGTCAGAGTTGTTCAGCAATTCAACAATGCAAATGCAGAGAGAAACAACTGTTGAGTAATCCCCTATATTATTTATATCCCCTATATTGTTATAACCGGCCTCTGAATTCAAAATGAAAACAACACTGGCTTGTTTAAAAAAAAAATATAAAAATAAAAAATCTGATAAAGCCAAAAATATGTTTCACTTTTTTAGTATTTGTCAATGAAACAAAAATCCCAAACAGATTCATTTCTGTGTCAGCACTTTGAAAAATAGCAAATGCCATGAGAAGCTCATTTTTGGCACACTCACACAGGGCAACATCCACCCAGGGCACTTCAGCAGCAGATTTTGTTTCCTCTTGGCCACCCATGCCCCACATCAGGGTCAGCCCAACCGAGTGCCAGGGCTTGCACTTGCCCCTCTTTGCATGGAAGAAATAATTATTCGATGAGACAAAGAGTGAAAGCCTGTTGGGAAGGAGAACTCCTATTTTTGCATCCTAAGACAATGACTATTTAAATACCTTATACTTACTAAAACAGCTTCCACAAGTAGGACTGAAACCAGCCCCTTGGGAGTATTTTAGCTTCCCCTAGGACTGGGGCTTGCATCCCCTCCTGCAAAGAGGGCAACTGCCAGCTCAAGCTCTCAAGTCCCCTTAGAGACCTCCTGCTCCTCACCATCCCCCTTAGTGATCCTCATCCTGAAAACATCTTCAACAATCTCAGGGCAAGCTCCCAAATACTTTCAGGATGACTAAAAGCCATGCTTCTCAACACAGCAACTACTCAGCACAGGGGAAGAGGTAGGAGGAGCACTGCTTGGTGCAGAGGCTTGCATGAACCAGTGAGTGCTTTACAAGCCTGGTTTTGTCATCCTCTGGTTCACCAGCTGTGGGGTTCCACTGATCAACAGGAAACACCGTCCTTGGATAATCTGGAAAAGTCAATCTGTTATGAGCTTTCACTTGCTAGAAATGATCCTGGATGAAGAGATCAGCATGGTGAGAGAGAGGTTTTTAAATAGGCTTTCAGCAGTAACCTGTGTTGTCAGACAGCGGAGCAGTCCTTTGCTAATGTATTTTACAACTAAGTCCTTTTCCCACACAGCCCTTGCTGTAGTATCTATCACACTATCACTGTTTTCCTAACAATTCCTCTAGCTATCCAAAAGGAGAACTGAAATGTCCTTCTGTTCCTCTGAGTTTGTCCTTAGAAGCCCATTAAATGTTACTCAGCTGTGTATACCTTAGAGAAAATAAACTGCTATGCCATGATTAATCATCTCAGATCCAGATATATTTGAGAGGTGGAGATGCACTGAGAATGACCGAAGACATTGAAGGCTATTAGAGCAAATTGAAGAAGAAAGAGAAAAATGAAAGCTCCTGTGCACTAACTAGAGGGGGAAGGGGAACAACAGAAAAACAGGATTAAGGAAAAACCAGAATGACAACCCAAACAGAACCTCTTCCTACTACTTGCAACATGATGTCACTGAACATCCCACTGCTATTAGAGAGAGGGTGAAGACACATGACATAGATTAGTCACACGGAGGAAGACACTTGGAAGCTACAGCGACGAATACTGCGTTGGGAAAGCAAGGTGATCTATAAGGGAAAGCAGAGCTTCTGGGTAAGAAAGGAAGGGCGAAAATTATATAAAATTCTGGTATTTAAAATGAAGAAGGAAAAATATCTATAAGGATTGGATTCTTTTCCTTAAAAAAAAAAGAAAAAGAAAAAAAGAAAAAGAAAATCTTGGTTTAATTGTGCCTTTCTTTTAAATACCCTGGGTGTAGACCACTATCATCCTAATTGACTTTGAAATTGCATTTTCCAAGTAAAAACCATTCTTGTAACAGCTGCTTCTGGAAAATTTATGTGCCTGGAATGGCATATACCTGCTATGCTGTTCCAGTGGCAGTGATCTAGCAGGGAAACCACTGTGGAGTGCGACCAGATGGTAAGACAGAAATAGGAAGTTTCTGCAGGTTTCTTTATTTTTTTATGTTTTATAAGGAACAACTGGGGGAAAAGCAGAGAAAGTCAGTGAAAGGCAAACTGCAGAGTAAAAAAGAAAAGAAAAAGAGAGTAAAGCTTGGAGTAAAGGTGGAGAGTGAAAGGGGATGCAACTTCAAATCAGCGTGACAACCACTCCTGATCTGTACACAATTAAAACATTCCCTACAGATAACATGGACATCAAAGGCAATCTCTGCTTTTTGCAGTTTACATGTGCTTGATAACACAAGTTTCGTCATTCAGTGACTTTTCCTCAGTTTGACTCTTAGATAATACCATCCTATGGCTTTAGTACCAGATATCTGAAATGAGAAATATTAAATCCTACTTTTTACTTATAAGGTTCCTCTCACCCTGCTTTCCTTGTTAGGCAGTTTTGACACACAAGTTTCACCCCCACAAGGGGTGCTGCCACCAAACGATTTAAAAGGGGTCTCTATGTGACCAAAGCCTGAATATACAGTCCCACACACACTGGTGGTGCTATGGTGTTGCCCCAGAAGGAGATGCAGTTTGTGTCAGGCTGAAAGGCCAAGAAAGAGTCCAAAAGTCCAACACAAACCTCCTCTGAGGTGGCATGACCTTGTCTTTTTAAATCTCCGTGGTTTGCCTCTTCTTTGGGGAGAGACAGCCACAGCCTCTTGTTTTTATAGTTACTTTTTCAACAGTGTGCAGTGGCACCGAGGAATCCCAACTCCAACCAAAACCATGCTGCCACTGCTCCCAGGGCAGATGGCAGCAGTGAGGATCACTGGTGGATGCTGACCACACAGTGTCTGGCACAGCACCAGCTCCATTTGTCTCGTTTTGTTATCTTCACAAAGGGCTTGGGTGCCTCTCTGCAAGAGTCACATCACAAAGTAAGATCAGGTTAAAAGGCTCAGGACTGGTGCCAAAGTGATATTTGAACCATTCTGAAAACCTGCAATCAGCTTAAATATTATAAAACAGCAAGCTGCATCCCAATCTCCATCCCCTCTCCCACTTCATTTATTCTACATAAAGCAGTAAATTCCTTAAGTTACTGCTGAAATCCCTTCTCTGAGCACCATAACTAATTAATCCCTCTGGAAACGGATAGTGTTGTTCCAAAGGAACTGCAACTATGGTGCTTGTCAGTTCATTTGATAGTGCTCGATACATGTGGCAAAGTCTCAACTTTGCGATCAAAGTTGCATCTACACTTACCCAAATTAAACCCTTTTTAGATCTACAGGGGAAATATGCCCAAGGCTATAAGCAAGCATACGAAAATTAGTTGGATTTTATTGATTCTCTGTGCTGGCACTCAGTCCATGTCTTTCACAGATACGTTGCTATTGTACATTACAAAGACATCTCTTCTTTGGTTTCACCTTCCCCTCAACAGCAGCTTTCTTGGCAGTAAACAGAGGATGTAAAACATGAATCCTAACACACAGTGAATGCACATCAGCAAAAAGGCATTGTCCCCACTGGCCATCATGTCACAACTTTCAAGAAGTTCTAGGAACAACAACAGCATTTTGAGGCCAAGAATTGCTAAATGATTAAAACTCAAACAGATGCACTGTGTGGCAGCAGCAGCCTCTATGGAAAATTCACGAAGGTTATCCTTTGAAAATGCTAATCAAAAGAAAAATGATTCACTTTGGTACCAGCCACTCTTTAAAATAACAAAGAGTGTGCTCATTTGGATTGCAAGACTATCTGTGTAAAGACAGGGAGAACATCGGTTTAGCATAATGATGAGGTCATGTTGTCAGAAGCCAGCTCAGGCAAATGCATCCCCAGGGGCCACCAGTTTAAGGCAACAGAAAGAATCACCATGCTGGACTGCAGGGATTGCTTTTCACTCTGCAAACAGCATGCTTCTCTCTGCCTTAGCGAAAACGAAGGTACAGAGCACTTCTTCACCATTCAGCAGCACGTGGGCTTTGGCATTGCAGTGTCCATGTCCTTCTCTAAAGCCCAGTAAATAACAGGTATTGATGGGCATTATGAGAAGTACATGCACACAGTTTCAACCAAATGTGGTTGGTTTTGAGATCGAGGACTCCAGTGGAGAATAAGTCCCAAAACAGAGAGAAAATTTTCTTAGTTTTCTAGCAGTTCATCAAGAAATTCCCAGCTTCCTCCACGCTTGTCATTCTTAGAGCTGCTACCAGCGACTGGAAGAGGAAGAAGACACTTCTCACACAGATCAGAGCTTGACAAATATTTGGAAGTTACTTTTAACACAGCTCTGCTGTAGAGAGCACACACTGACAATATCTTAGGATGTGCACAGGCATGATACAATCAGAGCCTGACTTCACCGACTGTCCAAGGAGACAAAGCAGGTTTAAGTGCACAACTCAAAGTATGTTGCTGTATGGAAGTATTGCTGGGAGAGTGCAGTCCTCAGAATACATCCCTGCAGAGATGAAGCAGTGCCAACTCAAGCTGCAGGCTTGCTCCATTCTTGGAGATTTTCAAAACTGACCTGGGCACAGCCTGCACAACTTGCAGGATCTGCTTTGAGCAGGGGCTTGGACTTAAAGACCTCCAGAGGTCACTTCTCATTCACGTGAGCCTGTGACCCTCTTAAGCTAGCTTGGGGCACAAGCAGAACTGTCTGCAAGCACATGTACTTGTGCAGGCACATCTGTTTAACAGAGGAAAAGAAAAAGAGAAGGTGCCATCTCAAGCAGAAAAACACTCACCCCTTAACCTTTCTGATTCCATGTGAGCCAGGTAGGCATTAACTGCACTTTACAAATCAGGGAACTGAGCCACAAAGGGATGTACTACAGTATCCAAACCCACACAGTAAATCAGTGCACAGTCCTGGGTCTTGGGGCATTTCAGTCACTTATCTTTCCCTTAATCCTTTATTCCATACTGTATCTCAGAGAAATGAGGGACTACCAGCATATGTCCGTTAAACAGAAAATGGTTCATATTTTGACCTCATTTAAAAGAGCTCTTTGAAGTGATTAATTTGTTTGTTCATTGTAATTTCATTTACACTCAGTTCAAAGGTGAAGCATTCTCCTTTTTTATGGAAGCAATTAGAGTCTGTCCTTTTCTCCAATTAAGTGACCCCCTGTCCTCTTCTAAGTGGTTGTAAACCAGAATTAAGATGATTTGGGGGAGGGGGGGAATCTGTAATAGTAATTCATACTAGTTGGCCCCAGATGAAGTACTGAATTCAGATGATGAAGTGAATTCCTCTATCAAAGGATCTTATTCAGCTGAGGTGTGGGAATACCCTCCTGTGATAAAAGCACATATTAGTCAAGAAATAGCTTTCAAGGATGGCTGCTGCCAACCAGCATAAATCAAGGACTGCAATTGATTAACTAATTTAAACACTAAAGACAGCTTTGGTTGCTATGGCAATAAAAGAAAGGTCGAAACCCTGATGACCTTGGAGGCTCATGATCCCCTGGAGATTTCAGAAACTAAAGTCTGGAAATATATTAAAAGATATAATGCTA
>JBAFWW010049672.1:0-18758 GCA_036873685.1 Agapornis canus
CTAGATGTGTGCTGAGAAAGAAATGCATGTTAATTGTGCTTCTCCCTGAGTGCCTCATGAACCCACATCTCTGCTCCTGAACCACTTGCTGGGTCCTGCATCCCACTTGGGATTTTGATGGGTGTGACATCTTGAGAAGCAAAGAGATGTTTTCCATGAAAGTGAAATTAACAGCAATTTGATATCTCCTGCAATTTATTTTATCGGGCACAAATGGGGAACGAGGAAACTGAAAGTGAGAACAGTGCTTGAACAGCTTGCAGCAGCGGTGCAAGCTAGGAAGTGCCTCTGGTGCTGGAGTGAGCAGAGAATTGGACCTGAGGATTAGAAATACTGCTGCAAAACAAAATCCCAATTCTGGGCTTAACCAAAACAACCAACCAAACAAAAAGCCTCAACCAAAACCTATCCTGAGGGATTATAGAAAAACAAGGCAAACATTTTGCTGGTGTTTATATATGATATTGAGTGGACTGTTCCCTTAGGTTGCTGGTGGCTTCAGCACATCATGAGAGGTGCCAGAAGCTGCTGCTGCCCCAGGAGCCTGCAGCACCTGCAGGATCAGCCCAATGGTAGCTAAAAATAATGCCTCTGTGCTCTTAAATTAAAACAGTGCCTTTTTTTGGCGTAGTTTTTGAAACCTCATTCCACAAGGGGGCTGCAGGCACGCTGGAAATTTTAGTGGTTGGCAGGCTGGGACATACCTGGGAGAAAGGATGCCTGATCCCATGCAGAGGTGTGGGAGTGTGGCCAAGTCTGAAGGGAAATGGTTCTTGAAGTCAGAGCAGTGCCTATACATGGCTTTTTCTGAAGGTGTAACCAGTAGCTCTTTGACAAGGTTAGCTGTGGACAGCAGAGAGGAAGAGGAAAAACCTGCAGGGGTCAGTTAGGATGCATCATGCTTATGCTGCTCCTGCCCCAAAGGTCCTCTAGATTAATAGAGTTAGCTGAAATATCCTTTCACCTGTGCTTAATTGAGAGAAATATCCCTGTGTGAGATATCACTGGTGCATTGCCTGGAACTTCATATCTAGAGCAGTATTAGCTGACCAATACCTAGTTGGTTAATAATTAATTTGCTAAAGATTATGTTTGGAAGGGTTGATCACCTTGAAATGTTGCTTTCTATTATCTTTTCCCACCCAGGCAATGAAAGATTTCAACTTAATGTGACATGACAAACTACAAACAAGTGGTTTTTTTTCAGGGTTTGGCATGTGAGAAAGCTGGGGTCTGGCAGGATGCTTCCAGGGGCTGTTTTTTTCCATACCATGCCTAGCCAGGACCAGGTGTCAGCTTCACAATGCTCTCTTGCCCAGACTGTTTGAGATGTGTATAGATCCTCTGTTTAGCAAATAATTTATATCCTGGGTCAGCCTGGAGTAACTTCAGCACTGAATGATCTTGCACCTTTTAATAATTTTAGTGCTTTTCTTTCCAGCAGTATTAGCTCATCCTGCTATGCACAGTACAGAGCCTTCTGTCCCAGAAGATATCAAGGTGCTTTTCGGATTGTTTTTGAGTTTTATTTAACTCTCCACAGAAATGCTGTTATGTTGGACTTTGGGGTGAGACATATGGGGACACCCTCTCGTTCTCTCCCCTCATCCTGCCTTCTGGTGCAGCAGGCAAGCATCTTGGGGAACACTGCTCTTTTCCAGCCAGGAGCATGTCCTTGATATGGATGGTGAGGCTGAAACCTTCCCAGCCAGTTCCTCCTGGCTGCTGTTTGAAGGTGTGAATTTCCCCTCTAGGATAAATGAAAAAGCTGAGTCCAGTTGCTAAATGAATGTTCTTACCATCCAGCATGCATGAGCTACCCCGTAGCCCTGGCTGACAGGGGAGCAACTGTGGTCTTTGTTCCAGGCTTGACCTTGACTGGATATGGAGCATCTCTTTCAGCTTTTGGTCTCCTTCCAGGTCTCCCTGGTTTAGCTCACCTTCCATCACTTGGCAGATTTTGTTAACTGGGCTGCAAGAAATGCAATCCAGTGATTGTTCACTTGATGCCCAGAGCCCAGCTTTGGGGAAAACAATGGTGGGAAGGGAACGTGGGCAGAAGTGGGGAGCTGCCGATGCCCCCTGCAGAACGGTATAGGATGGAAGCTGCTCTTAGCAGCCCAAATCTGCTTTCACGCTTGCAGGTCAGAAAGAAAGAAATGTAGAAGAAAAAAGGTAGTTTTACTTGCAAGTAAAGATTACTTGATAAAATGCACTTTAATAAATGTGGAAGTCAACGTGAATGCTACCATATAGCATACCTGGAAAATGGATTTAAAAATTAATAATCCCCCCAAAATAAAAAATAACAGAAATCTGTTTTTTGTATATGTTTCTAAAAGTGAAAAAAAAAAAGACAAACAGGATTATTATACCACTTGCTATTGCTTATCGTCTACTCTGTTTAGTGTATCTTTTGGGATAAGGCAAAAATTCAAAAATTTCTTTTCTGTGGTTTTTTTTTTTTTAATCTCATCAAGTCCAAATCCCAGAGAAATGCAATGCCTCATTCGTAATATACAGTATATACAAATAGCTTTTTAATCAATAACACTTCCTAATTCATATTTTAGGCAGCATCTGTAGAACAGCACACTACTGCACTTCTGGATGTGTACGTTGTAGTTGCTGAAAACATTTTGACATGTGAACTCTGTGTCCTGCTGTACCTAAACTGTATCAAACCAAACATGACAATAACATGTTTAGCCCTGTAAATGTTTTTCTATTGTGCTTATCACCCTATTACGGCAATTGCTTCTTAGGTGACTTTCATTTCTATCCAAAGTGTAAAACACCCCATGATGCATGAAATGTGGGATTTGCATACCCATTTGAAGCATCAAATTCAAAAGTATGTTGGTGACTGGTTCCTCGACAGTTTGTGCACATAAATGCAAGGTTCTGCAAGGTTTGGCAGAGCAGTGTGGAGGGGCAGCCTCAGTGTCAGATCCTGTGGAAAGCGGTGGGGAAAGACTGCATTTTGGTTTATCTTAGGAAAAGGTGGCTTCATTTCCCTGGCCATGCAAGCGAAAGGGCTGGTGGCTGAGTGCTTACAGCAGCATCAGCTCCCTGTTTTATCTAAGCAGGGCATGTGGCTAAATTATAGTTATTCCCCCCTGGCTACAGTGTTAGAGAGCAAAACCCTTTTGCCTGCTGTTGGGGTGACAGGTAGCCGTGGCACCTGGCAGAAGCACCCCTGGTGTCCCAGCCTCACCACTCCTCTGCTCCTGCTTTCCGCAGGCTAAGGTAGAAAGTCTCTTCTGTTTGCTTCAGTGAAGTGTGGAATTCTCTCTCCTTTTCTTCAACTTCACTAAAATCCTTTTATTCTGTAGTATTTACACTTTGTACTGATAAAGGAAAAGGGTCTTAAAGTCATATACCTGTATCTTAAGTAACTGCTCTTGTTTTATAACATCCAGCTAGCTCTGGGAATTGAGAAAAGTTTCAGAGCTTTGGTTAAGTTTTCTGCACATATTTTTCAGGAAACTCTTGCTGTTTACACCAGGTGAGAATCCAACCCACTTCTTTGCTGTGTTTGGAGATGCAGCTAACTCTAAACTTGAGATATTTTCTGTTTCTGCTAAGAATGGGCAGGGGGAGAAGGGCAATTTTGAGGAAAACCTCAAACTTCTACATTTATGAGAGTGATTCTAATAACTTTGAGTCCCCTGTGCTAATCCTTTAACAGGAAGGCAGTTTGAGATCTGGCCCAACCTCTTTTCCTTTCATTCGATCCCAAAACACCTGCAACTCTCAGCAGAGTAATCTATGAATCACTGTGTCTGTCGTCCACTTATTGTCTTGTCTAGTGCACTCCACAGTGGAACTAATCAACAGCCCTGAATGAAGCATTGCTCCTGAGTTGAATTCCTTAAAGCTCCTGAAGTATTCAGTAAGGAGGAGAAATCTTTTAGTATGATTTGCTCCACATTCCAAATTCATTTATAGAAAGGGAATAGATGATTAACAACGGGTAGAGAAACACAGATTTAGCACTGCTTTGCCCTGACCTACAAGAGTTACTCCTTCCATTTCCCAAGCTGAGTTCAAGGAGTGGGATGGCAAAAGCTGTGTGAATCCCCTGCACCCAGCTGTCTTAATTTGGTTTCTTTGACTTAATGAAGAAATCTGGTTCCTTATTCACAGGTGAATGGAAAAGGTCACTTGCCCTTCTGACAAACGGGTTTACCCTGAGCTGTTTGTCGTGGTCTTGGAGGTAGTGTGCTTTCCCCCTTTTTCTTCCCTGGGATGAAGTGCCAATGTCTATGCAGCACCTCCTATTGTGGCCATTACCTGTGGTGCCTGGGCTGCATGCCAAGGGGCACCCTCGGTAGCAACAAAAGCATAATCATTTCCAGTTGGAAAAGACTAAGCTGTAGTAATTTTCCCCTTTGAAAGCCACTGCAGTGAGGCTCAGGTTAAGCAGGTGCTCGTTTGGTCTTGGGACATAGTGCAACAAGGGCAGCCATCTGGGGAGACTGTGAGGTCCCCAAATACACTGAGTGTCCAGCTGACCTCGGCAGTGGGGTGGCCAGGGGGATGTTTGTAGTTTGCAAATGTCTCTTTTGGCTAGGTAGGGGTGATGAATGCTAACAAAATGGGTGCAAAAGGAATGATTAACATTTCCTAGACAAAAAGCTGATCTGCAGAGAGGTTCAGAAGTTCAAGGGGTGTAAAAGGTGTTTGCAAACTCCTGCCTTGTCAGCCACAATGGCAGTGCAGGCTGGACTGCTCCTGCAGCACGCAAGCACACCAACTCATTCCAGAGAATACTCTGCATCTCCCAGGGTGTTCTGTGCTGGGTAAGAGCACACTTTGAAGGCATGTTGCAGTCTCTTTCCCAACCAGTGCAAGCTTTGGGCTTGCTGACACTAGCTGTTGAATTTAGTAGTAAACTATACCAATAAAGCCCAGTCTACATCCAGATGGACCTACTGGAAAAAGCCAGCCAAGCAGTTTCACACAAACCCTGGTTAGTGGCTTACTCCAGGAAATCCTTTTGCAGCCAGTACAAAAAGGAAACCATTTCAGAAAGCAGTTAAAGAGCTACATAGGTACTTGCAGCAAAACCATATTTTCTTTCAGGTAGGGCTGAAAATCTTTTGATGCCTTTAGTGTTCATGGTGAGGTATGTTTATCACTGCATGTGAGCATTTTGGACATGTGGGCTATGGAAAACAAAACCTTCGAGAAACAGCCTGGGCAGATTTGCAGAAGTACTGCCATATGAAGCAGCATTCAATGTCAGCTGAAGATGAAGCTCTTCTCCAGGCCCTGGATGCTCACAGACAGCCTCACTGGCAGCCTTTGGGGGTCACATAAAGAAATGAGTTGGGTCAAACCCCAGATGTGCTAACTGGGTGTTAAGATGTACTGATTTTCACTTTGCTGGAAAAAATGATGTCTCTTTTACTTTACACTTCTGTTTTGAAACAAAAAAGCAACGTGGGAGTTCGTCCAAAACTGAGCTTTCCAATTTAATTTGGCAACTAAATTCTGCTATGTTTAAATAATCGTTGAAACGATAAAACTTCATCTTGCAGGAACATACTTAGGCATGGAACAACGCAGCAGACAGGTGACTGGCAGGAAGTGAGAGCGGCTGCTCCAACACAGATGCAGACGACTAAATAAGTTTTGAGATCATCGTTCCTGTTCAGGTCTTTTCCTTTGTTTCTTCAGATTATTTTTATGTTGGAGGCAAATAAGAAACAAAGACAAATCTGCAAAATGACAAGCAGGAGTTCATTGGAGCAGGAAAATAAGCCATTCACACCACTTCCCGGTTTGCTGTGAGAGGTAAAATCATTCACAACGGTGAATCGTGGCAACTAGAGCTGCTTGAAATTACTGCATTCTGAAGTTAAATTGCTGCTGGCATGCATGGAATAAACAAAGATGTTAGTTCAGTTTGTTTGAAAGTACAAATTTTCTTTATCTGTGGTTTCACATGTGCTTTTGTAGGACCAAGAAATGATCTTATTTTCTGAGAGATGATATTTAACAGCATCTCTGTTTTCTATGGGGAGTTACATAATTTTCATTAGAAAACCCCATCAGGGATGATGAAGAAATGCACTCACTCCCATCTTCAACAGCCAAAATAGCAAGATGAGGAATGAGTTGCATCTCTTCAGCAACAGAAATTGTTGCTGTTGAAGGCATCTGATTTTTCTCCCTGACGTGAATATGGATTTTGGGAAGAAATCTGCTCCTTCTGCCTTCTGGGTGAAGACATTAATTCATCCTTTATTTATTTATTAATTTATTTTGTTTTTCTATAAGGATCTCCTTAGCATGGATTTTCAGAGTCAACAGGGTACCTGTGAGGTTTAGGGATATTAAAAGTACTGTATGGGATCTGAAAGTCACATTTCCATAGTGTAACTTTGAGCAGGGCTTCTTCCCACAAAAAGCTCCTAAGATTCAACTATTTGGGTTGACCTAGCAAGCTAGGTGGGAATAAAGCTTTTGGACCCCAGATTTAATAGCAAATAGGTGCTTCTTCAGCACAGGAGTTCTTGCCCTTCTGGCTCCTCCTGGTCACGTTGTTCCTTGGAGTTTCATACTTTTCTCTGGCTGCCAAAGAGTGGAATCTCTTGCTTGCAACACAAAGTCTCACTCTGCACTACCAGACTTAGCCTGCATGTACATGGGCACAACATCAGAGAAGACCATCTGCTGTGATGCCTGTTCATGCAAAAGTTGTCCATTTCTTCTTGTTCACAAGACTGCCAGGGTGGAATTCATCTGCTGTAGGTGTCTACAAGTGTGCCTACCTGTGAGCAAATTGTTTACATTTCCTTTGTACTTGACAGAGCGCTTGTAGGATTTTGAGGTCATCTTACCTTGAATTTGGCATGTAAAATGAACAGTTCCTTTCAGCATTCAGTTTTCTACAGCCTGCTTGAAGCTGATGTGTATATTGTAAATATCCAGAATTAGTGGTGGTGGATCTCGGCGTAGGTTGTATGCAGACAGCAGAGGGTGCTGGAGTTTTTTTCCTCTCAGCGCACCTCCAAGGTTGCAGGATCATTATAAACTAAAATAAATTGGCTTTTATTCTAATTGCTGAACACACAGAAGCCAGGCAGGTACAGCAAGAGAGGAGCTGCTGAGCTTGAGTTAAATGGACACTTTCAAAAGTCAAATCTCTGCCAAAAATTCTGTATTTACTAAATCAGTAAGTGAAAACAAAGATTATCATGATGCAGATCAACAGATTTTATTTTTTAATGAAGTTTCTTACTAGGATTTTCCATATATTAAAAAAAAAAAAGAAAAATTGGAAACTTTTTTCACTGTTGTTTATTTCAGAGATGTCAGAGTCCAGAAAGTTTTCTCTTTCAGAAATACAATTTGCAAACATCACCAGCCTCTAGTAAATTGCCAGTATAGACTTTTACAGATCAGAATAATAGTGTTGTCAGCTGGCACCTTGTAGCAACATCCAGATGTGCACAACAAAAAGCTTCACCCAGGACTATCAATCTCATGGGTCAGGCTGGAGGAAGGGTTTCCATATAAATGTCAGTAATACAGCTTTCAAGAGCAGGATTTAAAAAAAGGAAGGCTAGAAAACCAGGCTGTTCGCCTGTAAGACCAAAATAATTCCTTTAAGATCAACAGAGTTGAAGTGACTTGAATGTCCCAAAGCCAGGCTTTCCTTGTCAGGACATGGATGCATTGGCTGGTTGTAGAATAAGTCTGAAATTCAGACTTGCTTCTTGGGTTCCGTTCAGGTGTGCTGTGGATGAGGAGCATGGGGGCTGTGTTTTGGGCTGTTGTGTGTGTTGACATGTGTACTGGAGGTGGTGGTGTTAGTGGCAGGGAATGGGAGCATGTGTAGGGCAAAAGCCAGTTCACCTTCCAGTTAGCGTACCCTTACACCCACCCGTGCTTGAAAACACAAATTTCACTCACAGGTTACAAGTCCAATGGATCTCAGAGCCAGAATTAAAACTCAGGAGTAACTGGCTTCTAGCCTGCTTGTTAATCTATTAAATCACACGGTCTCTCTCTTGCTAACTGTTGCTGGTTACTGGGATTGCTTGGCAGCAGCAAGCCCAGGCTGATGCCTAATGCTGGCTCTGTTACCAAGTCAGCTTTGTTGCCAGCTCAAGGGCATCCAGTCAACAAATGTCTTATTTTTGGATTCTCCTGTTCTCCTGCTATGAAGAATGACCTCTCTTACCTCATTCACCTTGTTTGCTGTTCCTGACCCAGATAGTGTCGTGGCTATTGCATGAGTCAATTGTCCCATGAAGTAGTGGTCCTGCTGTGATGTTTTCTCTAGCATTTGAACCAGAGCATTGGCTGGCATCTGCAAGACATTTCAGATGAACATAGAAAAGTCTGTATTTTAGTCATGTTAAAACTATGACTAAGCTAACAAAAGTCAGGAAATCCAAACTGCGGATTGATAGGTTGTCCTTGGATTGCCTTGCCATGTCTAGGCATGGGATAGCGACAGACCCGGGACTGAGCATTGCAGTCTGTCGGGTGATCCACAGGCTCTAGTGCCTGGACACCATGTGATATGCTGAAGGTTGAAGAGTAGCTGCAAATAGTTAGGACTTCTATGGGTTCATTTCTTTTTAAGGTCACTGTTTTTTCTCCAGCAGTTAACTCTAGTTTTTGCAAGAAAAAAACCAAACCAAACCAAACCAAAACAAAACCGAAAAGTAAAAAATTAAATATTTTTGCAAAGACATGTGGCTTCCTTACATTGAAGTACAAGTCTTTTTGGATCTGAAAGTCGGTGTGGTTTCTCCATGTTTGGAAGGTTACATGCACAGTTGTCTGTGGCCCATGGGTCCTTTTGCACAGCATCACACAGAAACAGCTTCCCAGTGAGAACGCGCGATTTCTCAGTTGTCCTTTTCTGTAGCCAACATAATTTCTTTGTTTTCTTTCCCTCCTCCCCATATGTGTTTACAGGTGAGAGCCTTCCTTAGTAAGCACACTATAGGAATCTGAAATCTTTCAGCTTGCCTGCAATACAGATTATGAAGGATAGTAAAGAGTCACAGATTCTTATGTTAGACTCAAGTTTTTATAACTACTTGCAAACCCTTATCTATGTTTCTTATTATAACTGGCAAAATTATTCAGATCAAGCTAATTTTCATAATTTCCAAATTTCCATTTCTGTTCCAAGATATGGCTCTTTAAAAACTTTTTGCTTCTCACATTGCCAATGTAAATGGGTAAATTCTTTTCTTTTGGCAGTGTTGCACATGCAATATTCAGTGTTTATAGATTTCGCTGAGTGGGATGACCCAGTTTTAGGGTGGGATGGCTTGAGAATTTGATGCAAAAAGACTGATGATTGATTTGGCAACCCAATGAACAGCAGCAATCCCTGTTTGGGGACCTTGCAAGCTCTCCTTTGGGCATATCATCAGTCGGTCCCAGCGTCTCGGTGCTATCTCTCAGGGCGGCTGGGAGTTACAATTGCCCTGCGACTTCCTCCTCTCTCCTCGAAAGGAGAGGATGGGAATTTGCTGAAGGCTTTTATCAGCACTATGCATCTGCCCCCATTCTCACTCAGCAGCTCTCGCCAACGAGTGGGAAAAGTCGGGCCAAAGCGTAATCTGCTCCCAGCTTGCTTCCTGCTGCCCTGCCCCAGGGATGGAGGAAGCAGACAAGTGGCCCTGCTTGCTCTTTCTTTGCCAGGCCCAGAAGTTCAAGAGGCTCAGGGAGTCAGAAGGGATTTTTTTGCTCTCTTTTGCAAGGGATATTGCATATTTAATGCTGGAATATAGTGAAAGTCTGTAAAGATGAGTTATATAGGACAAAACCTTATAACTTCTAGATCTTTGGACACCTGCTGAGTGAATTTTGGCCACTTGTTCTGTACGGTTTGATGTGATATTAATGTGCCATTTGAAGAGTCTTCCAGTTAAATGAGGTGACATCTTAAGGTTTCATCCTGTGCTTTGGCTCCATCTGCAGTTTGAGTGTACCTGGGGCCACCACTTGATTGATTTTTTTGTCATTTCAAAAAGCTTTTGCATAAAGAGTTTCCCTTATGTCTGCAGAAGCTGTTTCTGCAGAAGCGTGGGGTGAAAGGGACATTTCTACTTCTGGTGCATGTAATTTAAATGGATTTGGTAGAAGCTCCTGGATGTGAAAGACCTGTGTGCAAGGCCAGATGGTGAGAGTGCAGGAAGCATGGAGGAGTCTGAGCCATCTCCCACAGCATGATGTAAGTTACCAAAGAAATGCAGAGGAGAACCTGTGCTGTTGCAAAGCACCACAAGTTCTTAAGATGTGGGCAATGGCTGCGTTTTTGCTATTTATCTGCAGCCCTTGCTACAACAGGGTCTCCTCAAATAAAGCCTTGAGGTGTGACTCTGGTATAAACAGTAGGAACATAGCTGGTCTCTTTTGCCCTTGCTGGTGGGCTATGGATGATAGAAGACACTTGCTTGAGGCAGAAGAGCCATGCTGGTGGGAGTGTTTGCACATGAGCCCTGTTTGCTCAGAATTGTAGGCTTTTTTGTTTGTATTTTTCTTTTTTTTCTTTTTAAAACATTTTTTTTCCCCAAGGCAACACAATTGGTGAAATCTTGCTACCATTTAAATCATGGGAGTTTTGTCATGGGCTTTTACGGTGCCAGGATTTCTGTCCATGTGGTTCTTTAGCACCTGAACTTAGGCAGGTTTCAGGAGAATGTAGCTGTGATTAGCCCAGCCTTCCTGTGTTGTATCAAGGTCTGGAGTTAACAAGGCAGTTGCAAAGTGTGGCACATAATGCATTTCTGCATTAAATACACCCACATTATCTTACATCCCAAGCAGACCAGATTGTCAGTAGACAATTATGGGGTTTGCTGGGTTTATTTTGATTGGCTTGCTCTCAGTTTTCCGTAGTGGTACTCTATTTGTAAAAACAGATCATTAATGGTAACAACAGACGACATGTGTCTGAAATATGGGGTGGACGAGGCAGTTAGTTTTTCTTCCTTTTTTTTTTTTTTCCTGAGTGTCTGCACTTTGACAGCACTTTTGCCAGGCTGTCACTTGGTTGAGAGATCCACAAGATTAGGACCTCATTGTGTGAATGTTTTCACAGCACTTGTTGCTATAAAGAATCTTCACACTTTGGTGGATGAAATCTGGACTCCTAGACACAAACTGTTAAGAAGCAATCATAACAATTAGCTAATGTGTCAACAATTAGCACTTTCCATCAACCAGCATTGAGTGGAACCTTCTTATCCATACGCAGACAAAAATGCAATGATGTAGTAAAGAAAAGCAGTGAAGTTGGCTGCAGTTGTCCCTTGCTGTAGCCAGCAAACTCCCATGGGTATTGTTTACAATGATTATTCTTCCATTATGATGTTATTGCACAGGTCAGGGGTGGTAGCTAGACTGAAAATAAGCTTTTTTTTTTTTCTTTTTCTTTTTTTCCTTTCTTTCCCTTAAGCTCTTGGCTGCTTTTACAAAAGTACAACAGAAACAACTGCTGTGAGAAGGTCAGCCAGTAACAGTACTTCAGTGTTTTAGTGTTTAACTGGTAAATATTTCAAAATAGTATTTCTAATATTTTACCATTTGGAAGTTTTTCAATGGATCTCAAGTCCAGTGCGACTCAATCAATGTAAGATTTCCATGCTCTCCACTTTACAGTGTGGAGTACTTTATAATGGAAAGTGGAATTATTTACAATGGATACATTATAGTCTGTTACTGAATCTGCCACCAGTTGGTCAGAAATTGTTTTAATATCTTTTTATATGGTATATCACTGGCAGTAATATAAAAAGCACTGTTTTCTGAAGTACTTCACATATCTCCAAATATAAGTACTGAAAAGAACTGGAGATAAATCTTCTGACAAGATGTTGCAGCCAGCTTACCCGTACAGTGGCTTCTTAGAAGACAACGCATTTGACTGGAAAGAAGATCAGAGTCTTTTCCAAGGAAATGTCTTTTGGGAATGTTTCCTGTAGCGCATGAGATCTGTAGCAGGTTACCATGAGACTAACATGAAGTACTGCGGTATCAGTGAAGGTTTCTCTGCTTAATCACGGTGCTGGAGCCATCTTAAAAACAAACAGTACAGTTTCTAAAAGTAACATGCTGCTTAACTGCAAGCCAAAGCAATTGATTTAAAACAGGGCACAGTGCCCAAGCACAGCCTCATCTGGTACAGCACCCTCACAGCCACAGTTTGGACCATATGTGTGTGTTTAGGAATTGCTTCACAGCTTAATAAAGAAGCCATTGCAGTAACCTGAAGAAAAAGGTGGTGGTAAAGATGCAAATAAAACCAACAGCTATTTAACTTTAGTGATTCCTCTAAGTTCAGCCTGTGCTACTTTGCTGTAACAGGGTAAAAAGATGACTCTGTGGTGTAGGGGCAAATGCATCATCTCCCCAACTCTTCCCCAATCTCCCTGTGACTTTGTGCAAACCTCAGGCCTCAGCATACCTCAGCTGCCACCTTTTAATCCTAATTCTTCTGTGTCCACTCCTTCCAGCCTGGGACATTGTGATACTAAACAAATGTTTGAGGGTTTTGGAGTGGCAGGGGGGAGGGGGGAAGTGTAATTACACTAAGGATTATTAATATGGGAAATATGGTCAATAAATGTGAGAGGGTTGAGTAATGCAGGAACATTCTTTATGAATTCTTTAGTAGCAGAGCAGGCAGAATGCCACAGACAAAATCCTCTGAATTGCAAGTGTGTTCTTATGGCTTTTGCCAAGACAATGACAAAACCTGTTCTTTTTTCTTGCATTAGGACTCCTATTCAATGATACACTTAAGCATGCTCTTAAATTCCATTGACATTTGAAAGCACTGTTGACTTTAATAGGACTTAAGCACCTGTTCATGGTTAATTGTGTGCTTTCAGGGCTTTTCTTGAAGGAAAAAAATAAAGATGGATAGACTTAGGCTTGTGCTTAAAGTTAAGCAGTGCTTAAGTGTTTTGCAAAATTGAGGTCTTGGAACAAAGTTTATTCCCCTCGGAAGTCAGAGGTTGGATTTTTCCCTACAGTGTGCCTGGTGCGCAGGAGCAATTTGCTTAAGTGATAAAATGAAGTCATGAGAAACATCTGAAGGAATATTTATTTTATTGGTTTTTGGTTTTTTGTTTTTAACAGCACCCAGCCATGGGTGTCAGCTGCTGACAACTGAATTGCAAAATGAATTTACAACCAGATGAAATGAACTGAACCAAAATCCTGTCAAATGTCAACCCCAGATAATATCACTGGATAATTCTAATTTTACCCTGAAAAGTACCCTTTTTCCATGGGCATAACATTAGAGTTTCCCCTGGCCAGTGCAGGGCTTGAACCCTCCAAGTGATGTGGCAATCCTGCCAGGACAAGCAACAACCCTTGAGTAGAATGGGAGGGGAGAAATGTTGATGTTTTATGTTTGTTTGTGGGATTTTTTTCCCTCTGTTGTCTGACAAAGGACAGCTTTGGTGTAGGCAGTAATTGATGGTTCAGAAATGACAGCGCCAGAGGTATTTTTCAGGCTCTTAACCTGAAATTAGGCAACTAGCTTTTGGGTGATGGTGGGATTGCAGTGTCTTGCTCTCCATGATAGCTGTCCTGGATGCCTCTTTATTTCCACTCCCTGCCTGGGAGTAGAAGACAAAGTTTCTGCTCTCTTTCATTCTCTTTGTTCATATGAATGTTAATTGGAATGTCAATTTGGGGATCAGAATCTTACTTTAAGGTTAGAAAATAGTACCTTGCATTTCCCCTCATCATGTACTGAGCACAACAGTGTTTATTCTTTCTTACAATTGACATCCTGGAAATAGGACACCATCCAAAGGGAATGATGCTAGCGGTGGTTCTACTACAAGAGTAACTTTGAAAGTTTCACTGGCCTCTTCCAGAAACCATAAGACAGTGATTTAAACCTTTCTATTTACAGTGAGCCTCAGCTCTCTGGTGTCATGCAGACAGGTTGGGCAGCTGCAGACTGGGCTGCAGGAACAGTGTTGTGCTTGGTAGGCAAGGGTGGTGGCTGGTGCAGAGCTGAGGTTGTTGATCCTGCTCCCATGGCTGGGTTGGACCTCTGAGATGCCACAGAGGTAATGGTGGTGCACAATGCCAGGGCCAGTCTGAAAACATGGCTGCCCCAGGGAGTGAGCAGATCCTCCACCAGAGCCTTGGTGATGAGTCGTGCCATATTTGGTGGTTTTCTCAAAGCCCATTTCCTTCAGTATTGTGATTAAGTGATAATGTCATCTTTTATGAAAGAAAAAAATAAAAAGGCTTCCAGCCTTTGTGGTAGCAGAGATAAGCTGGGAAGTGTGAGCCCAAAACATTCCCAAATAAGAAGGAAAAAAAATTAGAATCCAGCATGCATTTATAAGAACAACAATAAAAAGATCCAAACTAAAAAAACAATTAAGCTGTATTCCTTGCTGAGTGAATTTGAAGGATGGAAGTTAGCAGTGCTGTCTTGATCATGGGAAGGGAGGGATGCTGTGTGCGAGTACTCCTGTCTGGGGCTCTTTTTTGTGATTTAACCCCTCCACCATGAAACTGTGATAAATTCAATACAGTTTAAGTGGTTCAGGTTACAGGGCTGTGGCTGGAGGGGTGCATTCCTCCCCTAGCTGTAAGGGGGGACCCTCTGTCAGAAATCTGGTAACCAGAGAGAAGTGTTTCACAAAAGCTGCCAATTCCTGTCCACACTGTATTGCAGATTAATAGGAAAATCGAAAACATGAAAATTCTCTTTTCTTCTTATTCAGCTTATTACAAAATGAAACGTGTTCCCATCAGAGAACGGCAAGGAATCCTCAACACTGCAGAAAGCAGAGTGAAAACAAGGCGAGTCAGGTGTTCCAAATAAGAAAATGTCAGGGAGGCTCTACGTCTCCACTGAGCAGCCTGTGCTATAAATTGTGGCAATGCCACCATTGTGACCTGGAGCCTGGGGGAAGAGAATAGTATAAAAATGATAAATCACAGCCACAGTTCCAGATCTTAATCAGACAAAGAAAGCTAGTTCCATTATCAGGCAGATTTATATAATTGCTTACTAATAACGCTATGTCCTTCCTCCCGTTTCTTTTAGTATACATGAGGTAAGACCCCAGATAGCGATCCTGAGGTAACATCTGTCCTGACATTGGAAGGGACCAGTGCTTTTCCAGCCTGACCTTCTGTGTCATGCAGGCAATAGTTTCCTTACATTAATACTTGCTTGAACTAGATCATTTCTCCAAGGAAAGCCGTGAATCCTGCTGCTGAGTGAGCACAGCATCTGGTGAACTTTTCTAACCATTATTCTTGGTCATATTCCTCATTGTACCACCTCCAGCTTCCAGCCACTGCTCTCATTATGCATCTGCTTACTTCAGCTCCATAATCAGACCACTGTGCTCTTCCCTCCCACCCCCATATAAGCTAAGGAAACGGCTCCCTGTGCTTTTCACTATCAAGGCATTCTTTCTGATATGTTAGTCATTTTTATTGCCTTTCTTTTGAATCCTCTCTAAGATTCCATACGCTTTCTCAAAGTGGAGGTGGCAAACCTCTTGGCAGTTTTCCAGGAGTGTTTGCATTGGTGTCACCATGCTTTTATCATACTGTATCACAGGCAGGTCAGTCTGCTTCTGCCTGTCTTTCAGGAGAGCCCAATTCCTCTGCACCCTTGGTGAATTGCATACTCGCAACTCCAATTTTTGTAACTTCATTGTACTGTTCTAAATATTAGTTAGGCTTTTCTTCATTATCATTGATTAAAACCCCTGTGATAATGCCAGAAAATGATTCTTGTAGTAGTGTTGGGGAATTATAGTTACTTAATGATGATTTCCTATTTGCAGTTACATTTAAAATAGGTTTTTATTTGTGTGTATTTTGTAGCATTCTATTTAATTCCATTATCAGATAAAATATAATAACTTGCTCGTAAAGCCGTCTCCATATCCCAATCTCTAAAATGCTGCCCAAGGATTTATGCTGTAATATAAATGCTTAACTACTATCCAGCCAAATCTTGTCAGTGGTTTATTATGTGACTTGAACTACCTTTGTCAGATAAACTTATAATCATGAAAAATAGATTTCATTTACTTTGATAGAAACTATTATCTTTAAAGACACATCAATTAGCATTAGCTATAAATATATTACTTTAATTCCTAAGGAAGAAAACACTGTTGATTAAGGAAATAATTGTAGTGTAATTTGTCTCCTCTGATATCAAATCACTCTGTCTTTACCTGACTGCACCCTCTAGCCCATCCCAGGTACCAGAATCCAGCCTGGGTTTTCTTCAATCCTCTGAAACTGCCACTTTCTTAGAAACCCACATTCCAAATTGTTTGGATAAGAATATATATATAAAAAATAATCTGGCTTTCATAGCTGCAGTTGAATTCCCTCCTGGGTTATTTTGAGATTGGTTCACCATCAAGTATATGTGTGAGATGACATTTTCCCCCAAATATTTTGCAGACATATCTGAGCATTTCTTGGTTTTGCACCTTAATTTTGACCATTAACTAGAACCGTAATTCAGATCACTTTTGTTCCCACTGTAGTTGAGCTTTTCTTGTGTCGTTATTTTCCTCTGGCAAATTTCCATAATTTATAGCTTCAAATTAACATTTATGACTGTTAGCTTCCCTCTTTTCTATTATATTTATATCAGTTCCCACTTCCCCTCTAAGTGACACTGTTTTATACTTTTTCTATTGTGTTTTTTCCTTTTTTCTTTTTAATTTTCATGGCAACTTACTTTCTCAGCTACAGAATAAGGACTTGTAACCATCTTGTAAAATGCTAGCTGATCCCAAGTATTATTCCCATACTTGTCATTAATTTCTTCTTTTCCACTGAATGGTTTGATAATTGTTTTCAGCTTTGTAAAAGCATCCCTGTAAAAGTGTCACATTAAGTGTGTTAACTGGCAGGACTTTTATTCTTATTACACAAAATGAATGTAATTAATGTGATTTCATGAGAACTGGGTGTCATCAGCGTGCTGCTGTAATCCAGGTCTCTCTATTTATAATCAGTGTGTGATCCCAGTTGGAAATACGTTTTCCTCCTCCCATGTATTAGTTTCTAAATAAATTGGTGTCTTTCTGAATTCTTATTTTGTTGCTGAGGCACACGTAGTCAGTCACAGTAAGATCGTGTACTTCTACCAGCTCTGTATTTGTTTACACAAAGCCACCTCTACAGAAAGATCAGTGTGTTGGGAGATGTCTCTGCATCGTCCCTTTCCTTGGGGGAAAGAAAACTGATGAAGGGGAAATTCGTGCCCCTGCGCTGTGAAGCATGCTGTCCAGACACCTGTACATAATGTGAAGCTAAAGAGGGGAAATAATAGGAAAACCATTTCTGTTGTCATTTCCATTTGGATCTTCCTCATCATCACATTTCAGGGTGACAGGTACAGAAATAATGCGTGAAAGTCTCCTTATACGGTGAATTTTGAAAGGCTGCTCCTGTGTTCAAGTAGTGGATCTGAAACAGGAGTAAGATAAGGGTTTGAACTATTTGTGTGTTTGTCTCTGTGTGTACAATTGTATGCTTATATCTACAGAAAATTAAATTGTGCGGTAGTGCCAAATACATTTAAGTGGACTGGGAAAGACTCTTGGGAAGATGCTGGGTCTTTTTGCTATGATATTTTCTGGTAATTAAACAGTTCTCTGTTTTATAACAGTTAATGAAAATGAGAGTGGTTGGAAGGGTTATTTCTGTCTGTTGCTATTAGATTCTCCAGATTTGCTGACCCTGAATAATTAAATGTTTTTGATCACTCTGTTTATATTACCTAAGACTGAAGTAATTCTGATCTTTCAGCAAACTTGAAGCACAGCATGGAACATACTGAAAGGCGCCAAAGGATGAAACATTTCAGTTTTGTAGTTCACATCTGTCTGTCCTGAGACCAGGAGACCATTATAATACACTTAAAGCACTTAAAAGCTCCTCAAGGTTGAAAGCCCTGATTAGGGCAGTATCTGTTCATGTGTGGGAGTCCTGTCTGCACCAAACCTGGGAGTCAGTAGGCCTCAAGTTCCTTTTCTATGGGAAAAGATGTTAATATTGTTGGTGGTGGGGTAAAAATAAGGAAAATGTAATCAAGGAGACTCTGACACTGAAATGAAAATAGCAATGTACACATCCATCAGTTTGTACTGTTTTTACAGAGAGTATAAAATATTTAAACTGAAGCCATTAATCATCTTGCTCCTCCGTTCCAATCCATGGGAACCACAGGAGGTCACCAGATATGCATTTAATATAAAAGAATGAAAAATCTTGGAGGGAAAAGTAGCACAGTCTAAGAGCTAGAAATGTTAAGAACAAAAAAATTCAAGCTAAAATTTTGCTAAAAATGAAAATATTTTCATAACGTTCTGTTGGAAAATCATTACATTTTGGGCAGAAATTCAAAACATATTTAACATTAATTAATAAAATATACCTAAGATGTAAACTGTTTTTATTTCTTTTCTTTTTATTATTATTTTTTTAGGATACTGCTGGATAGGAGCATTCTTTATTTTGTTTATTTTGATAAAATCCCTACATTGCTCATAGAAAGAATGGTTTCTAGCAGAAGCCATTGCCAGGTTCACATTCCATGTTTCCATCAGGTAATTTGGTGGATGTTTTAAACCCCTCACACTATTGGGTTTTGTGCCATAGGCTGATATTAACACCCCCCCCCCCCCAATCCCGGGGGGGGGGGGGGGGGGGGAAAAAAATCCCTTCCCCAACCTTCCCGGACCATTTGG
>JBAFWW010049672.1:21158-41976 GCA_036873685.1 Agapornis canus
TTCTACAGTGAACTGTGGGATCAAAAACCTGGATGCATATTATGTCACTTAATACAACTGGAGCAATTTCTCTTCTTCCCACCCACCAAAAAAAAAAAAAAAATCAAAAGAAAAGTCTGTGTTATATTGAATCACCAGTTACACCAAAAGCAGGTTCTTATTTTAGCAAAAATATCAATGCTGACTTGCCAAGGTAGATTTAAGGCATTCATTACAAAATATTTTGTCCTGGGCTTTAAGAATAATGCACTTTCTGTACAAAGATATGGTTATTCTGAACATTGGACTTTTTTTAGTTATTTACAATAGGTTTCAAGATTTAGAATTACTGTGAAAGATTTACTTATATTGCAGTTCATGTAAAATTTAAAATCAATAAAGTAAATAAATTTAGCTTGTCTGCCTGAATCGATTTTCTCCTATGCTAACGCAGCCCTGTAATACTGTACTTTCTTATCTCCGATGTCATCCTCTAGTGATAGTTTCAGGGTTGCAATTCTGCTATGCTATCATGTCCTTTGCAACATAATGTGCCTCTGAGTCACCTGTGACTTTAATATTTCAAACCTGGGTTATGAATGTTGCCTCCCTCCAAATGGGGAGCTGCGAGCTGCTGAGAGCCAGGCTCTCTCCCTTATGCTTTCAAAGCCAGTGGATGAAGGAAAGAAAATAGTGCTGCCAAAATAAGGGCAAGTATCTGGGCTCTGACATGACAGAGGCATGCATGGAAAAGAGCTGAGAGGTCCTTTGGCAGGGCCTCTTTATCAGAGGGAGAAAGGATTACCCCTTGTGTTTCCCGCTTTTTCCAAAGAAGCCAATCCATGGCTTGGGAACAAACAGGTGAAAAACAAATGTGCTCCTTCAGCTGTTGGAGAACCCCCTGTAATAGTTTTTCATTGAATTTGTCTTCTAACTTTTTCTTTTTAATATGGACATCCCGGTCAGAGGTGCTTTGTAAATGGTCGCAGATGAATTGAAATGGAGGACTGGCTTCTGGTCAGGATATAGGGCTGTGGCAGTGAACAACCTGCAGCCCATGGCCTGGTTCCCAGAGACCCATAGCTGCTTTGGAGGGCACCTCTTATCTTCCACCTGGGGAAGCACCTTTTAGTGATGAAACTGGAGCAGGCTATGACTGTAATGAAGTTGTATCAACCAACCTACAATTCAAATGTGCATTTCAAAAGTGGGGGAAAGCACAAAGGAAGTTTTCTGCAGTGGTGGGTTTTTGTGTTTAATCTTTGTTTTGTGACCCAAATGAAAATGTTACCCCAAAATATATTTGAGGGCTACCAGTACCCTTTGGTGCAAAAATAAATTCTTTATTTGTTCCCAGGTTGTAATGTGAAATTGCATTCTTGTTATTTTCTGGATCTATGAGTGCTTTATTGCATTGGCAACTTTGGCTTTCTGATTAAAAAGGCATTATCTGTTGCCAAATGGAGGACAGTTGTTTTAATTTATAAGTTTGATGATTTAAAGTTTAGTCTTGTGCTGCATTGGAACAAGCCAAAATGCTGCCAACAAGTTTGTAAAATCAAATTCTGCGACAACGACAGCATCTGTACCTGAGCACAGTTTTCAGTTCAATCTGAGTAGAAATAACTAGGGGGTCGTGGATTTCAGAGACTTTTACCTAAAAAAGCTGTCAAAACTCTGATACACCTTTGAATGATTCCCTGGCATGGGAGAAACTCCATGCCAAAGGAAGACACTTAGTCAGAAATGTTGCAGCTAGCCCCAGGTTTAATCCTTTGCAGCCTTATTAGTGTTCCCTGTGGAAGCACAGATGATAACATAAGCTGTGGACCTTGCAATGCTGTCAGGAGTTTGCCAAGCAGACTAGGCACAGCTGTACCATTCAGAAGATTTGGAGGAAAACAACCCTTATAACAATAATAACTTAAAACTCATAGACCTTAAAAATATTGGATTTGCTGATGAAAAAAGGAAACACATAAATACAAATGCTTTGATTCTGGGTCTGGCAAAAGAGTAACTGTTTTTATAGCCAAGCAAACACTTTTCTTTTAAGGTAGTACTCTGGTTTCACATGAAGTGAAATGTTCCTTTTTTATTACTTGCAAATGAAAAGAAAATATCAATCCCGTCTGTCAGCGTTGCTGTCCAGTTATAAGATGCAGCACCCTTCCGGAAGCTCTGAGGAAGATGTCTATAAAATGTTTGGTAGACTTTAAAGGAAAAAGAAAAAAGGAGAACAGAAAATAGAAAAAAGGGAGAGCATAGCAATATAACAACAACAATAATAACAGGCACATCTCTTTCTGGTTTATGATAAATTCAAGTGAAACCAGTAATGTTGTGTTGTGTTTATACCAGTACAGCAGCTAAAGGTTTACATACATCCAAAGCTCTCATGAGCAAATTACAAGCTATGTAATCAGTTCTATTTGTTTTCTGACTCATGTCTGGTACATGGAGGCAAAGAGGCTCCAGTTAGAGGAGCAGAGTTGTCCTTCAGACTGGAGCTGATGGTGAATTCGGAACGTTAAGTTACAGAAAGTTGCAGGATTGCTGTTTTGGCTCTGTAGCTGCTGGCAGTTTCTGCAGGTGACTTTGAGCATGGTGTTATTCTAGCCCAAATATCGTGTTGGTCAGCTGTAGAAAAAACAAGATGTGCTGGATTGAGTATGTGTATTAATGTCTGGGTTTTCCCAGATGCGGAGCTGTACAACTCCTGAGGCTGTTTCTCACTTGAAAACTTGGCCAACTTCTAGGGATTTGGGCTAATTAAGATGATGTTAAACACAGCTCTGCAGTACAGCAGCTGACTGCCGTGTTGTCTGGAACAAGAGGCATATAGAGGCTGACTCTCACGAAGCAGAAAAAGGAAGAGACTGATGTTTTATTAACTGCAAAATCATCTTTGATTGTGTAGTGATGCTTTCACGGAGCAAAGTAGCCTAATTTTCCGGGAAGGTGGAGTGGGAGCCCACAGAGACCACTGAAGGTCATCCCCAGGCTTTCACTGACTCTGCTTTTTTCATAAATAGAGTTATGTTGTCAGAAATATGCAGTAATTGTTAGTCTTCTAAGAAGCTGTGGATAGGCTTGAACAAGTGCTTAGTTTTAAAACTATTAAGCATCAAGTCAAGAGACTTGCTGTCCTGCTCTGCATTGTTGAAAATCAGACTGCTTCTTCTGGCGCTGAGATAAGGGGAAAGAAAATGTCTTTAGTCACCCATTTAGAAATGGTTCAGAAATGCTAGCTCAAATTTTTGAGATAATTTTCCTCTCTACTTTGCCTATTTAGTAAATAGATAAATGATTAATGCCACACAGTGCCATTTGTAATTCTGTTATCTACTGATTTATCACTGAGGACATAAGCTGTGTCCCTGCAGAGGGTGACAGGTTTATCTTTGCACCCAAGAAGTCGTGATGCTCTGCTGCTCTGTGGGGAAAGCTCAATCCATGCAAAGCAGAAATGATTAGGACCAGTCAGGAAGATTTCTGAGCATACAATTAGTAGTGAGTTTGCAGACTTTATTTAAATATTCATCATTTCACCACTTTGATTGTCAAATATTTTAAGCTTATCCACCAGGTCATCCCTTCCACTCCTCTTTTTAGTTTTGTAGAACTTTATTTTGAATTTCCTTTTCCTGAATGTGATCATTTGGATTAGTAAGTGTGAGTGTACTGACTTTGGGTTGGATTGCCAACCAAATTTTTACTAAAATTTGTACCATATTTTTTACCATAATTTTTACCATAAATTGTTACCAATTGGTGAGAGATAAAGAGATACCAAAACAGACATCCATTTGTCCTTGGTTTTGCCATTTATTTATAGAATTAAATGCTTAAATTGTTTCCATTTAAGTAGGTTTTCTGGGTAACTGAGGGTAATTTCAAAACTGCAATATAGTCCCAAAGAACTCATGGCCATGGCTCTGTGCTGGTAGTGGTAAGTTTTGCCATTATCTTGCATTTAATTTTTTTTCACCAAGAACAATCAAATCTGACTCTGAAATCAAAAGTTTGGTTTCCCCCCCTCCCCCCAATAGTGAAAACAGGTGAGGCCCTGTTCTCCCTTGGGCAGGCAGAGAGCACTTTTGTCAGAGACATTGTGCTGTTCAAACAGAGGATGCTGGGCTGGTTCCCTGATGCTTGATGCCTTTACTCAGCCACTTACACAGCAACTTCTGCCCATTGTTTCACAGAGTTCATGAGTGTAATGCTGCAGAAATATGAAGCTATGATAGCATTCACCATTTATTGTCTACTATTATGTGGTTAATCCAGTATTTCTTTTGAGTGGTGTAATATGTTAACAGATGGGGATTTTAATTTTAATGGCTACTAATATGTGATCCTGTGCACTTTGGCGTGCATTAATTAGGATGTTTGAATAACTGAAAACAGATAAAGGGACGGGTGAGGCTGACAAGCTCTTTCATTGTTAACTTTGTAATATCAATATTGATAATGATCCAGATGCTGGACTCCTGTACACACTCCTTGCTATAGACAAAATTGGATTCATGTCTTTGCTCATCTTTCTCCAGATGGAGAAAGAAGATCCTGGAGGAGGGATGTGATGTCAAATGGGCAACCCTGGTTTATAGAGATGCCGGGTTCCCTTGTTCCCATATTCACAGACTGAGTTGTAAATGTCGAATACTTCCAGTGTTTTACTCTGGGTCTTATCCACACTGAACATTGAGAAGTTGCAGTGAACAAAGTATTTGTGCAAACTGTGATAATGTAAGGTAAGATCCTAGCCTTGTTTAATGTAATTGTGTACATAGAAAGCTATAAAGCTTCCCACAAAAAAGTCTTTCTTCCTGGCACCAAAGAGAGCATGAAAGCCCATGTCCATAATACAAGGACACTATGAGACAGTAAAGCATGGGGACATATGAATTTGGAGCAAGCTTGGCTTGACCAATCTCAGCCCTTGTTTCTCTGTGGCTGGAGGAAACCTGAAGGTTGCCCTCATCCCTGCACATGCTCTGGGGAGCAGGATGGATGGTCTTGGTGATCTCTCTGGGCAAAATGGAAGAATTTATTTTCTAAGCAGCAGTTTCTGCTCATATAACACAGAGTTTGAGACAGAAAATACATTTAGAAGTTGCCTTTTTAAAAAAATTATTATCTCAGTCTATTTATTGGTGAGCTCCAGCTGCTGCCATTTCAGGTTGATGATGGCTGTTTTCTCTCCTCCCTTTGTATGTGTATATGTAAGTCGTGTGTGATTCTGGGTATGATCACATCCCTTAGTGCTGCTGAGTTCTTGGGCCAAGGGGCTGGAGTTTAGGTGTTTCACATGGCCCCGGTGAGCATTTTTCTGTGCTATCTCCAAAATCAGCCCCAAGCCGCCTACTCCTCCTCGTTTATCAGCCAGAGCACACAGACAGATAACATCCTCGTGACGTGGCCCTGACCTTTGTCAACCTTTGTTAAGGCTCCATCTGAAGTCCGGCCGAGTGTTTGTAAACAGGATGTAATTAAGGCTGGGAACTGACAGCGCCTGATGGGAGGACAATGCGGAGCTGGCGGGACCCGGGCTGTCAGATGTCCGCCCGCATTGTGCTGCCGGTGCCGTTGTGGTAATTGGTGTCCTCTGGCTGAAGGAAGTGCACTCAACTCGGATTAATCTGCTGCAGTGCGGAGGCCATCCCCGTGAGCGCAAGTGTTTCCTCCGATAAACCCCTCCGGCCCCTCGGAGTGGGGCGGAGGGAGCTGGGAGAAAGCTGTGAGAATTGAGGCAGTGGTGACAGGTGCCCACCAAAAACTGGGAACAGGAAAGGTGTGTGTGGAGAGAAAAGCTGGCAAAGACAAGATGTCTTCACAACTGGCCTTATCGGCTGTGCGAGTGGGAGAGGTCGCCGGCTTATCGCGTTTTGGGGTAGCTGGAGCGAGCTCAGGAAGATGAGCATGCAGAAGGGTTGTGGATAAATGCCGTCTGTGGGGCAGGCAGGGCTGGCTGGGGGTTGCAGGAACAGGCTCCTGCAGCAGTTAGAGCAACAGTTTAATCCCACCTTTGACCCTGGACAAAGTTTAAAATACATATGAATATATATACATACGTATACATTTATATGCATAAACTGTATGTATATGCACACACATGTATGCACACATATATGAAAACTAAACCTCATAACCGAAACAAAGATATTTTTAATGTTTTTTATTTTTTTTTAACAACATGTCAGGATTTATAGCTCATTTTTTAGCCCTTAACTGGTACATAAAGAACTGACAGTAGAACTCACTGAAAGTAGGACTGAAACTGAGTATCCAATTTTGTTTGCCCACTGGTTGGTTATCCATGGATGGGGAATAAGTTTGACTTTAAAGTGTTTTTATTTTTCATTACCTAAACCAATCGTGTTTCCAAGTACATACCTTGTATTTTCCATTTCTACAGACTGACAAATGTTTGTCTATTTTTACATTAAAAATAGATAATTTTTTGTGAGAGTGACACTGATTTAAAAAAATATATAGCATTCTCTTTTTTTTTTTTTTTTTTTTTTTTTTTTTTTTTTTTTGCCTACATGTGCTTGAAAACATTCTGATATGTTTTTCTTGTAGGTTTTACATTAACTAAAGGACTGTACTGATCACACTAATACTTCAGGTTTATTCCCGTAGAATTTCATGCAACACATTGGATTCCATATTCATTAGGAATTTCAAAATTGCCTTTTTTATATGAGAAATAAAAAGATGCCCCTGAATATGAATCAGTGAATATATCAAAAGGCGTATGACAAGGTCTGCCTTAGATATATAGAGCAGATGCTTTGGAAATTCAAATAACACTATGGCAGTTTCCCAAGTTAACATCTTTCACAACATCCAACCACAAAACTTTCATTTAAACCCTGTAATTTAGGGCTGGAGGGGCCAGATCATGCTGCTATTGAAATTGGTAGTCAAATTCTTGTTCTACTTTGCTCCAAGGAGCAGTGAACAATAGGAGGGGGATACCTGATACCTCCAGCTCAATATTTCTTCTCTGTTTGGAGGAAGATGAGAAGGTGGACACTGTGTTGAGAGTGGCTGTACATCCAAGTAACAGCAGCTTTTAGGGGAACTAGGAGAAAAAAAGGGCTCTGGTAACATTTTTTGGTCTGTCCAAGAAGGAAGCGTTAAGAATGAAAGAAATACTAACCAGAAATCCACCTGTTCTCTGGGGAAAGAAGTGGTTCCCAGCAGACTGCAGAGACTAAAAAAGATAATTGAATAGATATATAGTTCCCTGAGTGTGCATCTAAACAGACAAATGATTTTTTTTTTTTCCCCTCAATGTGAGAAGGAAAACAGAAAAATATTCTTTGTTTGGCATCCTGGAGAGTCACAGTTTACTCAGTTCAGACATATGTCTCAAAGTTCAACCTTAAGTTGACCAGTAATCCAAAGCTGCTTATAGCTGCAGATAGTGACATTTATTTCCAGATGTTAATGGGAATAAGGTAGAAAAGAACAATAATGCCTGGAGCCCGTTGAATGGAAATACCTTTTTTCCTGTATTAGATTGTACATAGTTGTCAGACATCCATATCCCAGTGCTAGTAAGACAGGCAGGGAGCTTGGTGGTGTTAGAAGGTTTGCCAGGTTTAGTTTTATGTACATGTGTGTCTCGTCTGCAGAGCGCAATATGAAGCAGAGCCCTTCACTCAACGGGAGCAAATAAATACAAGGAAGCAAAGGGCTAAGTACAGAGCCTCTGGGAGCAGAATAGGGCAGAAGAGAATGGAAGGATGGACGAAAGCTGCTGCAAGATACAAACTGGCTCATGGCTAGAGAGAGATGAGGCAAGCCAGGGCAAAATGGTTCCACTTAACCTACCTAACCTGCTTAACTAAACAAACTTTTACTGCAACGTACAGTGGGGTTTCCCTTAAAGATGGCTGTCATTAGATGAAAGAGTTAAAGACAGAAAGCTCTGAAAGAATTAACTCTGAAGTTTGGATATATTTTGGCATGTAAATACAACTGCCAAAGGAAGAAGGAACAAAATACCCAGCATGGTGAACATAAGGGGTTTTTTTGGGAGGAGGGTGTGTTGGGTTTTGGTTGCTAAATCATTTTCTTTTTAAATGAAATTCTGTTTGACTGCATGAAATATGAACAGTAATTAAATGCACAGTCTGTGGGCCTTCCATACTTTAAAGCATTTTCTTAAAAAAAAAAACCCAACATGACTGCTCACCTCAGACAGGCCAATTACCCAAGAATGATGGAGTCAAGAGGAAAGTAGCTAAATTTCTTTACTTGAATGATCACAACCACAAGCCAGTGATTAGTCCCTGCAGCACCAGCAGGGATGTGGTGGGGACACTCACATTGGAAGACTTCAAATAGTAATTTCCTTGGTTAAAATAAAATCTGACTGCACTAAATAGACAGTTTTTAATCTCAATTGGACATCTGAAGATTTCTCAAGCTGTTGTTGGCTGCAGCAGAAACAAATTTTTCTGCTTTGTTGATTAAACCAGTGGTCTCCACCATTGCTTATCGGCCTGCAACGAGCTGTTCTTTTTAATTAAAAGTGAGCCACCACGAGAGAGCAATTAACAGCTAGTAATTACTGTGCTCTTCAGAACTGCAACATTTTGCCTTTCATTCCAATTATATAATGGACAAGTGGCTTTTTGATCTTCAAATTAGTGAGCTCTTGTACTATTTGTTTTGAGGCAGATTTGGAAGGTTAATGATGGCCTGTGGTGGCACTCTTTCCACTGACTGATATAAGACAAGAAAAAAAAGGGAAAGAAACAGGAATAGTCTATCAAGAAATGCAAATGCTGCCTTCATGATAATGAACAGCAGAAACACAGGCAACTTAATATGCAGGTTATTTAATATGAAGTAAATAAATGCTCGTTTGGTGCTGGCCTGTACTATGGAATTCTTTTTTCCTTTTTTTTTTTTTTTTAAATTTTTTATTTATTTTAAGAAGCTGTGAACTACCTTTCAGCATGAAAATGTTTGTAGACTTTTGCATTATCAGCCATAATATTATGGTGGTTGTAGTCTGCAGATTAGTGTCTTCTAGAAAGAAATTCAGTGTGGCTCATGCTTTTGAGCCATATCTAAAAAGAAATTGGTACACTGGATATTGACCCTATACTTTGATCAAGAAGCTAAATATGAGGCTTCCAGATTAATATACAGTGGAGGTGTTAACAAGGACAGAATTCTAAGCAAGAAGATGGGGTTTTATTTAGATAAACCATTACTAGGAAGTTTGCTTCAGAAATTACGTGGGCATACTGTCAGACATTTGAGGGTCACCTGTAAATTGTTTTTCTAATTTCCTGACCAAGTTAAGAAAGTGGCTTAAATGCTGATGTTCTTCCTTAAGAGCTGACAAATTCTTAGGCAGATTAAAGTATATGATCAGGAATGTACTGCACCTTTTCCACCTTCTTGCTGTTAGAAAATGGGGAAACTGGTTAGAACAGGGTTAGATAACTAGTCAGGCCTAAAAGGTATTAGAAGCTTTGATGTGTGTTGTTTATGTGCTTAGATGTGATATGCATTAATAGACACTAAATATATATGAATATGCACTTGCAGTTTATTTAATCAGCTTAATTAATGTTCTGTTCAGAAATGAACTCAAATAGTAAATTCATAGTCCTCTTTCTTTGATAGCTGTAACTTCTAAACATGTGTGGGATATAAGGCAAAAATATTACTATCTTGTTCATTTTGTCTGAGTTAAGAGTGTGTTTTTATTCCAGGTGAAGTTACTAATTTAGATAATCTTTGAACCTGTGTTAATTTGTTGGCGTTTGTTGGTTTTGTTTTTTTTTTTTTCCTTTTAGCTATTAAAATTGTCCTGTTGTACCAGTAAGTGAGACAGATTTTCCTATTACTGAGAGCAGGTATTAGCTATCTGGTATCTATCCTTTTTTATTATTGCTTTTTATATTTTAACTGTGTTCAGGTTTTTATATTAAGTACCATTAAAGTATATGTAAGGCTGAAAGTAGGAAAATAGGTAAATTTTTCATGCCTTACATAAAATGAATCTCCTGATTGTCTCTCATCTTGCTCTGTCAGGGTTGGCAGGAGTTCCTCTTCTAAATCAGTCTGCTTTGACCATTGTGTACAGTAATTGTCTAACTTCCTCTTCCCTTCAAACTCTGTCAGGGAGGGTGTGGGTAGAAGACGGAAAAGCCATGAAACCATCTTCTTGATTTTTGTTTAATTAGACAGTGTTGTAATTCCATAATTAATTTCCTAACAGTCTAAATGAAGTGTCTATACTGATATTGTCTTCTCTGTATCATCCTTGACATGATTAATGTATTCAAACCCCATGTTGCAACTTTCTTTTCAAACAAGCATTGCTGATTTGGGATAGTTACTTGCAGTGCAGTTAAATTAAAGCAAAATTAGATTTGACATAAAACTTAATTCTCTAGAGAATTTTTTTTGTATCTTTTCTGTTGGATAATCATTTTTATTGCTACAGAATTCTTGAATAGTGTTCTAAAATAGTGTGTGATATTTAGAATGTCTTAACAGGTGATCAGAAAGTTAACACTCCCTGCTGTTCTGCATTTTTTTATGGTTGGTTTTTTTTTTATCTAGGAAAGTCTTGATTTTGCTAATGGCATTATTGTTTGAATTTTTGCTTTAAATATCAAATTGGTTTCACTTTTCTCCTGGGCATAAAAATAGGAAATTTAAGTTCAGAATTAGACAGCTTTTTTGTGGGTGTGGAGAAAGCAGAGATGAGCTAATGGTGATTTAAGGAAAAATCAAAGCCTTGCTTGCCTGATCAAGTTTCAAGTTTCCATGCAGGGTTAAAAATATAATTGATTTGGATGTATTAAAAGGTACTGAAGTAACAGACTAAATGGACGCTTCTCAGTAGCGGCAAAGCCAGGTTTGGATTTCTCATGGGAATATTGCTTTTATATATATATATATAAAATGAAGTGGTAATGAATTATTTTAAGGCTGTTCAAAATGCTCTGTTTTTACTGAAGGATGTTTAGTGGATTTGAAAAGAATTATGGCAGCTTTCATGGAGCTGAATTGCAAATATCTATGGTTTTATTAATTTGTTTTTAAATGAAGCGTTACACATGTGCTCAGAAACAAGTGCTTTGGATACCAGGCTTTGCAGTCAGGAGTTTTATCTGAGTCTCATCTGCTGTTACCGCATGAGCTTAGAAAGATGATTTCAGAAATTGTCTCAGTTTCTAATATGGGGTAATGGAAAAGCTTAATGTGAAATTTTGCACTGTAAAATTCTTTGGAGACAACAGTGGCCTGATTCTCCTTTCCTGTTGCACCCCTTTCCCTGTTGTAATTAATATCCCAGCATTTTTCCTCTTTAGGAAGCACATTGAAGTAAATCAGTGTTGTGATTAAAAGATAAGTGTATTCTGCCCTTTTTGTCAAAATTTTTTTAAATGTTTTTATTGGAAAGATGTGCTGCAGTGATGAATTTTATTTTCCGCTCTAATCATTTAAATAAATGTCACAAATGACATTGTCAAGTTAACAGTTATATCCTGCTCAGCCTACTTGCCATATGGAGTAGTTTAATTATTAAGAGTAGGAGTGATTTGCTTTGGGAGCTTTTAATTGAAAGATTAAACAAAGCTTTCTTTGAGGCTGTGTCTTCAAGCATTTGAAGACTTTAATGACACCTTATGTAATGATTTAAGCTAAAAGAAACATGTTTGTTGCCTTTGTTGTGAATAGCTGTTTTGAACATCTGGTGAAATTCTTGAAAACATTTGCTTTTCAATAATTTGAGTAATCCCTACTGTACCTGACGCCAAGATTTGTACTTTGTTATTTTATGGGTTTTATCTTGCCTTCAAAGGAATATATTAAATTGATGGAGAAACTGTAACGTATTAAAGTATAGTGTAGATCTAAAGCACAAAAGAAATGTAATGAAATAGGAATTCTAGTTAGGTAAAAATCCATTTGTTGGGGGGTTGGGGATATTGTGGCCACCTGCTTTGCTCTGGAAAATGCAAAGAAATCCTACTTGGGGAAAGAGTTATTTTAAGCTGAGAGTATGTACTTAGGAAGCCGACACTTTGTATAGTGCTTGCCTTTTCTGTGAGGCTTCCCTTTCTCCCAGATGGCTTCTTAGGAACAAGGAATCATAAAACTAGAAGAACATGGTACACTCCTGAATCCATCAGAAAAAGGCTGTCATGGAAGCCCTGCAGACTTTAATAGGACTGCCATATGTTAGCATAGAAAAGTGTGTTTCCTTCTCTGTGGATGCCGAACATCCTCAGAGCAGAAATGATGTGTACTACCCAATCTATCCAAATAACTCCCAACCACTAAGTTGCTCTGAGTGAACTAAAGAGGAAATTTAAAACCATTTATATTTTAAATTTGGAGGTGTGTGTCAGGTTCTGGGTACCTGTGAAAATCATAAAGGTTTTGTGTGACCCTGTATTCTTACTTAGAAAGGCTCTTTGAGGCATTTAAAAGACTTGAGGGCTCAAGTGGTTTGAGGCCAGATTGGAAATGCAAACACTTGCTAGGGTCCCTCTGTCACAAAGCTGCTATGCTCTGGTGCCCATACACAACAGGGTGTGTGTGTGTGGGATGACCACGGGATTATTAGCTGTTTGTCTGCCAGTCTTTCAGTCTGAAGTCTGTTACGATTGCAACAATTTAGGGAAAAAAGAAAGTGCAAGAGAGATAAGGACTGCAAGGTGCATGTATCCTTTTGCTTTGGAACCATTTCTGATGGTGTGTTCCTGAAATAAATTTCAAGGGCTTTGCTGAAATGCTTGAATACTTGAAGATATGGATGTAATTAATCTTCCTTAGTGGTTTGTGTTGACAGTATCAATTTAAGTTAACCTCTGTTGCTTTTAGAAAATGGGATGAAAAAGCCATTATTCTAATGTTTAGGAGAGTCTCAAACTGAAGTTTTTCTTACAGTCTTGCCTTATTCTAACCTCATTGAAAGACAAAAGAGAAAAAAAAGGGGGGGGACAGAAAGTGTGTTACTTTCCTCTTATCTGCAAATACAAAGTTTCCTGTATACCCCCTTGGATAACTCTGTACTCAGTTTACTTATCAGACTGTCTTGTGTAAGACTGATCTGTACCCATGGCCTTGTGCAGCTCCTCAGACTGGTGAAGACGACTTTCTCCTCTTGCCTCAGCTAGGAATCAGTTACTGAGCTACCTGAGGCAGGCTGAAGGGTCAGTTCAAAAGCCTCTGCTGCATTTTTTGAGCCACAAATTTGACATATAATCTTTTATAGCGAATTTTCTCCATATCATGACCAGAATTTCTGAAAACTCCTTGCTCCTGAGCAACATGAAAAACTGGGCTGTAAAATGACTCCTGCCTAGAGTGACATATGGTGTGCTTGTACGACTCTTGTCCACCTCAGCTACGCTATCTCTCTTTTGTTTGCTTTGCTAATTCTTCTGTGCTGTTTGTTAAAGGAAGGATCAGATTCTAAGATATCAGGTTTACTCCCTGAATGAACTTGCTATCCCTGTGCTCTTTCCTGTGATGATGGTTTTGGACTGAGTATATTATGTCACACATACCAGATGAGGGACAGTGAAATTGCTCCAAATGTGAAATAGTTTGTCATTAAAGTACAATAGAAAGTTTGGAATCCCAAAAGACCTTCAATAGATTGAAATTGAAAAATAAACTATCAACTAGCCTTATAATTTATTGCATGGTCTCAGACCTATGTTTATGGTGCTTGTTCTATATTGAGACTTTTCCTCTTGGCTTTTATCTTAATTAACAGGATGTTTGGGAGGTTTCTAGCCATGCTTTATGTAGTATTAATTTGAATTGTTTCTGCCATGCAAGTGAGGCAAAATTATGTGTGCTAGAATCCTCTGCAGAGCTGCAGGTCATTAAATTTGTCAGGTGTTTTGGAGATTGGTAGGACTTCATAGGTATGCTTGTGAAATGCTTTTCACTTATCCTTTATAAATTGTTGTGAGATTGTTCTCTGAGTAGTGGGATGACAAGTGTCAGTCTAGGAATGTTTAATTTTACCATATGAAAATAACCTTGAAGGTAAATCTGGATTCTGTTTAGAGTGGGTTAATTTTTATTACAGTCAAGTGGTCCTGCTCCATGTTTCTCAGTTCCAAAAGGAGCAATTGAAACTCTGTCGACTCAAGAGAGAGAGATCAAGTGTTCCTGGAGCCAGGACATGGGACATATGAAGCACAAGCAGCCTGTTTACTTCTCTCAAGAAGGGCCATAGCTCTTTAAAGTGCCTTCCTTCTTAAATAACCAAAAAAGGCGTATTTAAGATAAATAAATACTCTGATTAAGAAACTGATTGAGAAAAGAGTTAAAAACCTCAGTTTTCAGAAAATGTACTCTGAAAACTTTTTTTAATTGAAAAGCTAGGCTTTCAGCTGAACAAAATAGAAAAGCATTTGCGTGAGTGCTTGCAAACTGAACACTTGGTCTGATGTTTTCTGTGAAGTTGGGTGTGTTTGGAGGACCTGTTCATCTGTTCTGACAATTATGCTTTCTTCTAACTTAAAACATTGTATAGAATTAATCTTGCAGTACAAAATGTTATTCTGAAATATGTCTGTGTTCAAATAGTGTCATCTTCTTTGTTTGTGGGTACTGGAATTTAATTATTAGCAGAAATTTGAGGTGATTCATAATATTGCAAGGGAATCCTTTGTACAACAAATACCCTGTATTACAAGGATAAGTCCTTTAGCCCCCTCAATGATAGTAATATTTTCATTGCAAGGCAAAATTCTGAATGCTGTGTGTTGTACAAATTAAACCTTTTCTAATGAAGGGAAGACGGGCAAATAGAAGATTTTTTTTTTTAAGCATAAAATTACTCAGTTTTTCACTTTTTTTCATGACACATTACTTGTGTTCCAAAGCTGAAAATTGTTTGAGAGTGGTCTTGTTTAATGTTTAGTAATTTGTCTTTCTGCTTTCTATGAAGTATTACTAAATTCAGCATCTCCATTCTGGGATGGTTTCAGTAAGGTGTTTGGTTTGTTTTTGTGGTTGGTTCTTGGTTGGGTTTTGTTTGTTTTGTTTATTTTTTCAATTGGTACATGGACACAGATAACAGGTAGCTGTTAACTTCTGTGTAATAAAACTGGTATATAAAGTAAGAGTGCATTGACCTGTGTCTAGCTCTAGGGATCAGTCCTGTTAATATGCATTAGAGATTCCAGCTATGCTGTGGTTGCCACCTTTCTATTTCTGCTTTGTAGCCTTCTGCAAGCTGAGTCTTATCAGCATCTATTATTTTTGATTGTTTTTAAATTTCTAATGGTCAAAATCATGTTAGCACAAATTGGTATAGAAGTACTAAACCAATAAATCTATTTTTCTGTGCAAACTCTTGATCTTACTCATTTCTGTATGTGCTTCCCTTTCATTTACTTATATAAACGAGCCTTTAATGAAATCTGTAGTAACACTGAAGCTTAATCCTTTGTAGACTAGAAGAAGCAAAAATTACTTGTGCTGCCTCAGTTTGTATTTGCCTTGATATGGCTGGAGTTGACCAGTTTATGGGACTCCTGAGTGCGTTTTTCTAATGGCTATTGCAATGGGAATTCAATACCTTATTAAAGCTGAACATTCAAAAATGGTGTATCATTCTCCACCTTCTGTTCTTTGGTGTTCAGTACATCAGAATTAATGAAATAGCTGTTAGTTAATGCCAAGGTCTGTGAAAGACAATCTTTAACGATGGTTGATCATGCACTGTAGAATTTTTGGAGCATTTGGCATGTTCCTTGTGGAAGGGAAGGAACAGAGATATAACAATCTGACATGGTAAAAGCAGAGCCATCAGATGCAAATCATTCGTCTTTGGTGATGAATACAGATGAAAATATGCTATTTTTGACCTGGAAACCTGCTCCACAGTAATTCTGGTGTTTTAAATCAGAACGTACATTGCTGAGAATATGATGTGTTGTTACAGTTGAGCTTTATTTGCGTGCTTCTCTTGCAGTCCACTGTGAATATTTTGCATCCAGTAGTACTGTCTAATTTGATCATGATCTGTCTAATTTGATTATGATCTGCAGTATGGCTATCATTCCTTTGTTACCTGTTTATGAAGCTATAATCATAGGAATGACACTTTTTTCCCTCCTCTGCTCTGTTTAGCCCAGGCTTTCAGAAAGGAGGTTGGAAAGCACAGTGACTTTATTTGCTATTGCAGTGATGTATTACTGAGGGTGGATGATAGATGGAAGACGTGGAGATAGCTGTTACAGGGGTAAAATAAAAATAAAATATCCAAGAGCCAATGTATTCTAGCCTATTCTTTGAGCTTCCCGCCTGATAAAGAGCTGACACCCTTTCCCCTCCAACCCTAACCCCACCGCCTCCCCACTTCTTTTGGTAAGAATTACTATTTTACAGCTGAATTTGGTGTCTATGACCTCCTGGCTATGCGAGGTGAAGGACATGTACATATACAGAAATTTAAGCCCATTCTTTTTCTTGGGAGCTTTATATTCTAGAGCAACAGTAGATAATATTTCTGGTTTGTGTTTTTTTTTTTTCTCCCCCCCTCACTTTAGATCCCTGCAGTTCACTCAGCCCACCGTGCTTTACTGAGGAGGACCGATTCAGTCTAGAAGCTCTCCGCATGATCCATAAGCAAATGGATGATGACAAAGATGGTGGTATTGAAGTAGATGAAAGTGATGAGGTAGGAGTAAAAGCCTTCACTTATGCATACATGAGGTCTGACTGTTTTAGATAGCTGCTGTTCATGTTCCAGCACTTTAGTTGTTACTGTTTTTCTTAATTCAGCCCTTCCCACCCCAAATGTAGAAGGAAAGCCTAACTTCTAGAATTGTCTGAAATAGAATATTATTGTCCCTTGTTCTAGCCTAAAGGAAAATTTTATACAACTGTGTATAAAAGCTGTGATTAGCGTAAGAGGTAGACAAATGGTGTTAGTTTAGCTTGCAGTGAGGTTGATGTGATCTGCCACCTCATATTTTAATTTGTTTCCCCCAAGGTTTTCCTGCTTAAGGCATTGTTGGTCTTTGCTATTTACTTTAGATCTGTTCCTGGCATTTCATGGTGCAAAATAATACCTGTTACAGACAGCAGTCAAGAAAGGTGTGGCTTTTTTGGTGTTGTGTTTTTGTTTCAGGTTTGCTTTTTCTTTTTCTTTTTTTTTTTTCTAAATGTGTTTTTGGTTACATTTTATGGGCAAGTAGCGAGTACCTCCTAAGGAAGGTTATACAGACCTGCCTGAAGTTTTTTGTGACTGCTTGAATGAGGTTGGTAGGCAGGCTTCTAGTGGTCCTGGAAAGCGCTTTGTGCTTATGATAGAATCATAGAATGGTTTTGTTTGGAAGGGACTTCAAAGATCATCATCTAATTCCAATCCCTCTGCTGTGGGCAGGGGTACCTGCCAGTGGACAAGGTTGCTGAAAACTCCATCTAGCCCACCTTGAACACTTCCAAGGATGGGGCATCCACAGCTTCTCTGGGCAGCTGCTTCCAGTGCCTAGTTACTCTCGTAGTGAAGAATTTATTCCCAATACCTAATCTAAATCTACCCTTTTTCAATTTAAAGCCATTCCTCCTTGTCCTGTTGCTATATACCCTTGTCAGAAGTTCTTCTCCAGTATTATTGCAGGTGCCCTTTAAGTACTGAAAGGCTGCTCTTACGTTTCACCAGTGCCTTCCCTTCTCCAGGGTGAACAAACCCAGTTCTCTCAGCCTGTCTTCATAGGGGAACAGCCCCAGCCACTTCATCATCTTTGTGGCCCTCTTCTGGGCTTACTGCAACTTGTCCACGTTCTTTATAAGTTGGGGCCATATGCAGTACTCCAGATGAGGTCTAATGAGAGTCAAGGAGTAGAGTCACTGCCCTGAACCTGCTGGTCACAGACAGGTCTCAACTTTACCACTGGAGTTCTCGGAGTTGCTGGGTAGGAATCAAAACATCCATGTAGTTTCATTGTTCTTGCTTATTTTGCTTTCTGGAAGTTAGGTACAGGCCTGAAAAGGGAAGGGGAGTGAAGAGGGTATTGCCATGTGGTTCTGAAGCTGATTTTCACTGGAGGTGGGTGGGAGAAGTATCTACTGCTGATTTTTCTTCCTGTTTTTGTAACATCTTTGGGAAGATTGTTCTCCCTGAATGAGTTGTCAGCTACCATTGTCAAGTTTAATGTGATGCTACTTACCTTTCTGTGTGACTATGTACAAACAGCATTAGCAGTGATTGCTTTGTTGCTAGGAGTTTTGTGAAGGAATATGGTACAACGGAGAGAATGGTCCAGAATAAAATAACTTTGGAGGGAAAAATTCTGCTTTGTACCTTAGTGAGTGTCATGGTGAGGTACTAGAAACAGACTAGCTCTGTTGCTGCAGAAAGTTTGGTTAGTCAGTATTTGGGACAGGCACATTCCAGTCTGGAAACTGAAATGTTAGTGATGGAGTGTAAGCTTCCTTGAGGAGCTTCTCAGCACTGTGTGATTCTCTTGACTTGTGCCGTATTTGTTAAAAAAGTTAAAAGAAAACACTGAAATATTTATACATTGGAAAAATTTTATTAATAATCAAAAGATCTGTCTTGGTTTCAAGTGGACCATCTTTATATCTGATCTTAAGTTTCTTTTTGTTCCAGTGAAATGTCAAGATAGATCTCAGCAACAGAAGCTACTCTTAAAATCTGTTAAAATGACTGAAATTAGAACAGTTTATGGGGGATGCTGTTATTGCTGGGGTAATGAGAGATGAATGAAATTGTATATTCAAACTGCTGACTGTGCATAAAATGGCTGAAATGTAGTCTTTTGTTCTGTGAGCTCATTTTTAATCATAGAAGAAATATTTAATAAATCCCCCCAATTAGCCTTTTCCTACATATATTTCCTATGCAAATAAATGATGAATATGTATTTGCATAGAGTGCTTTCATTTAAGACATTAAAAACAAACCTGAAATTAATGAGAAATGCAATTTATTTACGAGTTAAACTAATAACCTGTATGTTCTTCTTGTTAACACTATTAGTGGAGCTTTACCGTAACCTTTAAGAGATCTGATGTTTTAAAAACACAGTTACCTGATTACAGTAGGTCTGAATATATACTAAATATATCCTAATATACACTATTTCAAACCCACATTTTTTCTGTTCTGTCAAAGTGGGTAATGCTGCTTGTTTTGATAAAAAATGAGGATTAATAATAAAACCACATTTGATAAGAAGTTTACATAGAATACAGGGATTTTACTTAATAGCTAGGTAATGGATTTCCTGTTTTCTGCTTCATGGTTTTTACTTGCAAGACTGCTGGAAGAGCCATATATTGAGTGTGTTGATTAGATATTTGGCAGGAAAAATGTCACAAAGTACAACAGCTTTCTGCTGTTTTAACAGCACTAATGCAGTGTGACAAATTACAAGTGTATTTTTACACCAAGGAAGGAAGTTCTTGTAAATACGTTATTTTGAGAAGGAAGGTAAGAGGAGCTAAAGTTGTTGAACTATTTTTTGTAGCCACTTTAATTTGCTAATCCTGTTGAGAAATCCCAACAGCAGTTCCAGACATTTCATCTGCACTCCATTTTTCCTAATGCTCGTCATGCCCTGTTCTATGTTGTAGTTTGTTTTTCCTCTGTAAAATGAATCCTTACATAAGAGCATTCTGTAGAGGAAGAGTTTCTTTAGAATATAAGAAAATGTTACCTGTTACTAGAAACTTATTTCCTCAAAAACTGTCTTATACTAGAAGCCTTTGGACCTACCTTGTGTGGACTGGAAAGAAGCTTGCATTTGACCTTGATGAAATTGATGTGGGGAAACTTGATCTAAATTTTTAACACAGAATCTATTAGCCATTGAAACACATGAGGGATTTGTCAAAGTCTTCTAAGGAAGATAGAGGGGTTCTAGTTTGAGCATGGACTGGTTAGATATGCTTTTTCCTTATTATTTAGTCTCTTACCTGAGTTAGACTAGATGGTATAAATTAAGGTATTTATAGTGATGAAAAAACCCTGAACTTTCAAAATCACTAGAAGGTACTTTCCTAATTCTAATTATTACAAAATACTTGGGGAAAAAGAGCATTTTGACATTGCTACTCATATATGCTGGTTTTTTTTTTTTGGTTTTTTTTTTTTTGGTTTTTTTTTTTTTTTTTTTTTTTTTTTTACTCAAAGTTCTTCCTGTTTATGTCAGTTCTGATTTCACTACACATACTAAATAAGTAGATCTATAAGCACTGGAACTAATGAAGTCTGATTCCCTTTAAGTTTATATTTCAAACGTTTTAACATTTTTCCTTCTCTCGCTTCCTCTTCTCCTGACATTTATCAGTCCTATTGCTAAAAATTCTAAGACATGTAGTGGCTAGTCCCAAGCTACATGTGTGCTAACCTATATACTCATTAATCAGCATCTGATGCCACTTGGACCAAATAAGGGACTCAGATGAAGCTCTGCTTCTCAGCGGGGAAACTAATTTAGGTTTTTGTCCTCTATGAGGCCACTGTTTTTCATGCAACCTGTAGTAATTCCATGTTGTCATCTAAGACCACCCTCCAATCAACAAAGTTGAAATGAGGGAGTGGTTTCTTCCTTATGGGCAGAAGAGTAAGAATACCTGACAAACTATTGTATGATCCTGTAGGCCTTATTACTTAATGGAACTAAGCTAAACCCATGCCACATAGTTTTTACTTTGATTTTTAGTGTTCAATGACAGAGTTGGGAGGGGAAAAAACTTGATGAAATTCAACAAGGGCAAGTGTAGAGACTTGCATCTGGGGAAGAACAACCCCATGGACCAGTACAGGTTGGGGGTTGACCTG
>JBAFWW010049673.1:0-11270 GCA_036873685.1 Agapornis canus
TTAGGGACTGTAGTGACAGGACAAGGGGTAACGGGTTCAGACTTAAACAGGAGAGATTTAGATTGGATATAAGGAAGAAATTCTTTCCTGATAGGGTGGTGAAATGCTGGAATGGGTTGGCCGGGGAGGTTGTGAGTGCTCCATCCCTGGCGGTGTGCAAGGCCAGGTTGGAAAAAGCCTTGGGTGACATGCTTTAGTGTGAGGTGTCCTTGCCTATGGCAGGTGGGTTGGAACATTGTATGATGCTATGATTACCTAAACCACAAAATTTCAGTAGTTTTATATTCAATTGTTATACATTTCATCAAATAATTCTAGAAAACTGTCCTATGATTTATAACACTTTTATCTCTTAATGGGTACCTCAGTTTTTGAAGATGTACAATGAATCGATTCAGTGGTTTCACAAGTGGTAGTATTTTCTTTCCAATACTTTTCAAACAGATACTTGTGTTTAAGAATGATCTGTCAACAGACTGAGTAGCTAAAGCAGTTGAAACTGCATGTGTTTCTGTTGAAACTTAATTACTGACAGATTTCAATTGAACTCTGAGGAAAAAAAATGCCCAACAACTGACGTAAGATACAAATTTAATTCCTTTTGAGCAATGATAAATATTGGTAATTGGAGAATAATCTGGCCAAAGTGAGGCTTTACAATGCCATAAAACCATGGAGCTTTATTTCAGCATCTTTTCAGTGATAACTGATTAATGATTTCTGAGCTGTATTGATGGTCAGCTGCTTACATGTAATTTGATTGTAAGCAGTTTGGTGCAGCTGAGGCTGGCAATGGCTAGGGCCCAGGGTATTCTCTGGCATTTTACACAATATTTCTGCAGCACCTGCAGTCAGATTCTGCAGAATGAAATGTGAAATGAAATGCCTTTTCCCCTTGTATCCTCCTATACCATAGTATTTTCAAAAAACAAAAGAAGAGCTCTACCTATATAAGGTGTAGATTATATATAAAGGTACACAAATATTAGTAGTTTTAAAATACACAATAGAGGGAATATATCTGTGTAGCTGAAAGACATATGTCTATTAAACCTATACCAAAAAACCCACGTTAGTTAGAACAAAGAGCATGAGAAGAAAAAAAGGATGTGTGAGGGAATGAATCATATGAATATGGGATTATGCATAAAGAATAGACTGTGATGTTTGTCTAGAGTCATATATCAGTGACAGAACATTTGCACCAAACTCAGAAAGAATTTCCTTTACACTGCCATGGGACAGGCTTCTCGGCTGCTACCACTACCTGTTGTTGGTTTGGTATTTTGGTGTTTTTAGTCTAATTTTTGAAACAGTGAAATTAGTGGCTTTTGATGGATAAATAAATTAAGTTCTCAGAGGGATGCAATATATTTTATTAGGCTAACTCCTAGCATTACGTAAAATAGACTCTTGGGTACTTAATCCATTCTTCTGGAATGAGATAAAAGAAGCAAATACGGAAGCAAACTACAGAACAGCTGTTCCATTTTTTGTTTTATTTGCATACTTTAACCATCTCAATGATGTGAGGCAAAAAGCTGTTAAGGTACTTTTTGAGCCTTCACAGGTGTTAAAAAGGAAGGAAGTGTCAGTTTGCATGAGACAGTGAGAAAACAATTTTGTGCAATATTGAGGGATTAGCTGGAAGAGAATTGCTTAAACACATCTGTTCTGAATCTGTGATGTTTAATGTTCAACCTGAATTGTTAATTTTTGACTCCAGACTCAGCTTTAGAAGGTGTTTTGTGAATCTCCCATGAGAATCCTGACTGTAGAGTAGCTGTGTTCTTTTTTAAAAAAGAAAAAGACAATAAATCTGCCATTTATAACAGGCGTTTTCTTTGCTTATCAGTTATCTTCATGACTTTGTTTTGCTCTTCTGTGCGTGTTTAGTTTCACTGACAAGTTCCTATCTATGCAGTTCGGGCATTGTATAAAATATGTTAAGTTTTGGGAAGCGTCACGGGTAAGATCCACCGATTTTATGTTATTATTATTCTCAGAGACAAGTATAAAGAAATTCAGATGATTGAACATCACACTAATAGTAGCAGAACTAACAAACTTGGGAATAAAGTTTGCTGGTTTTATAGGATGTGAGGTTATTTAGAGAAGTATTTCTAATTTGAAAGAGAAGTATACCTTATACAAGCAGTATTGAACAATTTTCCTCATAATAAAAGTGTGACTTAGCATAGTTTTCTAACCATTATAATTGCAAACAGATCTGTAGAATCTCTGGGTACTTTGATACTGGTACTCTGTACCAGTACTGGGTACTCTGATCACCAGATCACTGGGTACTGGGTACTCTGATCACCAAACCGAAATAAAGGGAAAAAATAAAGGAAACTGCAGTTTCCTAATGTAAAGCAATGAACTGGAATGTATTCCTGAGGGTTGTTTTTTTTTTTTTTTTAATATCAGTTGCTTTTTTGCTTTGCATTTACGTGTGTATGCATTTGTGAATGTGTTATAAGGTAGAAAGCCTTCAAGGAGAATTTGTATCTTTTTCTATTGTATCATTAATAATACAAGCAGGGTTTTGTTTCAAAACCATTATTATTATGATAAACTTTTTAGGAAAGCATGAATTTTAGTATTAGATTTTTGTGAATAGGGAGTTTGGATTTTCTGCATTAGCACTCATATACCTTTTAATTGGACACTATCGTGTTAAACTGTACTGTACCGCAGGAAGATGTTGCAGTACATAAAGAAATATTCTGCACTACTTCATATAGGAAAATACAATAAAACTACTTTTAGAGAAACTTGTTTCTGCTCAGTCACAAAGAAGCAAGTGTTTTTCATGAATTTTGAAGCTATGGGTTTTTTGCTCTTTCTGTTATTTGTTTTTTTTTCTCCATAAGCTTATGTACTTTTGATTGATCTGCATGTCCTGTTTTCTTCATTTAAAATACAACCTTTCTCAGGAATAGTTATTTAAACAGAAGGTTATTAGATTTTCAAAGTTACGTTTAATGAAAAGGAACAAGCTGACAATGGAAGTGGTTTTGAGCATGTAGATCTTAGTGCGTATCTGTATTTCATATGGCTAAACAGTGTATGAGTAAAGCTTACTACTTTACTGTCTAGGTTAGTAGAGGAACAGGAGCTAAGAAGTCTGGGAAGTAAGATCTAAAGAAAGAAAAACAAACCAAAACAAAATGATTATTACTAAAATGGCTGTAACTGTGAATTATATGAGACCAGTAAATGGTAATTTGTGACTGACATTAAGGAAATAAATTCTACTATCAAAATAGACCATTGAAGTGATACCATAAGAATCTAGTCCTTTTCTTGTAGGTAATCTTTTAACATCATATTAGTTTCTAAATATTGCCTAAGTTTTCTGTGAAAAGCTTATTTTATTAATAGCTAGTTAAAAACAAAGTACAAACCCCAAACGAGTGCCTTAGAATAGGTGATAACTTGGAGGTCTTTCATAGTAGTATGCAAGAAAGAATGCTTGCATACTTCTAGTCAGGAAATCAAGTGCAAAACTGGTACACATAAAGCAAGAGGGGTTGAAGGGAATGTTTTTGTCTGGAAGTTTCATGGTGTCTGCCAAAGGACTAGGGCATTTCCGTAAATAGTGGACTTAGGGTCAAGCCACTCTAGGATTTATCCATGGAACTGTAAAAGTCACAGAATTACGCCAGTCTCCTCCACTCATTTCCCCTTGGCTATAAACAGACCAGTAAATTAATTGATGTCCAAAATGGAAAATTGATGTATGCTTAGAACTCTTCTACATCAAAGAAATAAACAAACCAATAACTTTTCTAATTTGATAAAGAAGCAATTGTGTATTAATAGAATATGTGTTACTTCAGTTCACTAACTTGTGTATCTCAGTTAGAGGGCATTATTTGCAATAGTTGTAGCAAGTGTTTATGAGGAAGATAACCACAATAAGCAAATGAGCATTAATCATATGTTAGCTTATACTTGTTAATAAGAATGGTTTCATACAAATCTTCTTAGGAAACTGATCAAAGAAGCAAATTTTGTTAGCTCTTCTTGTACTTTCATGTGCAATTTACTTTGTTAAGATTTCTTTTCCTCTGTGGTATTGGGAAAATTTGCTCAGCCAAATACTTCATACTGTGCTATTGATGAAAATAATTTATGTGAATCATGAATTCTTTTATGTTGTTTGTCAGCCCTTTGAGTCCTTCAGTGTGAGCAACTGTTTGTTAAATCTCACTGCTTTCTTTTCAAAAAAAGCAAAAAATAAATAAAATCAAATAGAAATTCAGGTATGGAATACAAATGCAAAGCTGCTCCTCAAAGTAAACTTTCTCCCTTTATTCTGTGATGAAATAGAACATAGGTTTCTGCATATTTTGTTTTGGTTTTCTGAAATAATGATACAAAGTGATGTCTTCTTGATATAATTTTGTCTTTTAACTAACAGTAGCTGTAAATACAGACACTGGAGTATTTGTCTTTGAAGCTTCACATTAAAAACACAGAGATACTTCTAGTATGAGGAGCTGTACCTATGCACCCACCTGACTATCTGCATTTTTTAAAGTGTATTATTCATAAATAAAATCCTAAATAATGTATCTCCATCTGTGCAGCTGAATTTAAACACAGTATTTTTCTGTAACTGTCAGCTCTGTAAGCTCTTATGCTGTGCTAGAGAAGCTGGTCCAGAGAAATTTGACATAACTTTCTAATCTTTAAAAATAAAATGCCTAGTGACACAATATTTTAAACAAGTACTCAATAAAGCTTAATTGTGTTATCTCTCCAGGAAGATATTTGAAGACTGTATTGTATAAACGGGGTTTCACCAAATACACTTTCACTGACACATTTCTTTAGAAGTCAGTGACTTTGACTTTTTCCCAAATTAGAAATTTTACATTAACCTGCCTCTTGCAGTGCTATTTACTGAATTCTTCCATAAGTTTAGAATATATTCTTAAAAATTCAGTTAAAAGATGTATGAGAGCCTAAATTAATTCTGTGAACCTTAATTGCTACCAAAAAAGCACACTCACATGAAATTGAGCAGTTTTAAAACATAAGAAAATGCAGCTAGCAATCCTCAAAAGTTTCTCATTTTCTTTCAGAAAAATTAAAAGCTAGTTTGCATAATTTTCCATACTTTGTGCAACTGCACTGGGAATGGATATACAAATGGTATCATTTCAAGAGAGACCTTTTATATATACCTTAATAAGTCTGCATGTCAGCCTATTTGATGTACATGGATTTTTTATTTACTCGGGCATTTACTGGAGTGTATATCATGAGCAATAATGTGAGGCAAAAATATAAAGCAACACATGATTTATTATGTTTCCCCTGTCCCTGAGAAATAAAACCAGAAGCTTTTGATGCGGAAGGAGGCATCTTATACTTTTTGTTGGCAGAAGCTTTCAGCAAGCAGTAGACAGTCAACTCTATTCAGAAACTGAAGTGACCTCAAGGAGTGTGGCTTTGCTAAATGCAACACTCATACGACCCTTTGGGAGATACTTTATCTGGACTCCTTTTCATCCCAAGCTTTCTCAGGTACTACTACTAAAAGATCATTTCTGTATACCATCTAAACTTCTGTTGTGATTTTAACATGAGAAACATGCCAGCTTCAAAAGTTAACACTGAATGTATTTACTGTAGCTTATAGCTTTTGAGTAAGCTTGTTTTCAGCAGTCTCTTTCAGTAGCATAATTTATATTTATGATACTTTAAATCCATGTTGATTAACACCTATACTAAAACCATGCTGGTTTTAAAACCTTAACTGCAGTATAGTTTTTTGTTTGGTTGTTTTTTTTTCTGTGCCTTGAAGTACTGCATAAGTACAGTGCACATGTACAGTGAAGGAAATTCAGAAATAAGAACAGAAAAAATCAGAAAGAAAAAAGAAAAAGGAAATTATGAGTCCTGTTGGGTTTGGTATTTAAAACTCCTAAATTTCTTCCTCTTTTTTTCTCCTACATCATCAGAATTCTTTTTGTCTCTTCTCTGCTTACAGGGAGACAGTCTCAGGTTATGAATGAAATTTTCTTCACTAATGGCTCACATAGGCTTTGTATAAACTGTCTATATGTTTGTTTTGATTAAACTGTGCTAGACCAGTTGATTTTTTACTGCTATTTTTGACTTCCCTATATTCAAACACACAATAAGCATCCAGGGAAAAAAAAAGCTGTTTTTTCATCTGTGTATTAACTGAACAGGGACTATAGCATGCCTTTCCTATTCCTATTCCTATTCCTATTCCTATTCCTATTCCTATGCCATTGCTACTGGGATAAATAATGAGCAGCAGTAATTCTGACAGGCACAGTTGTACAAAGCCCTATATAAAGCAGATGAAGTGCCGGAGAAGTCTTTCAGTCTTTCTATTGAGAAAGAGAGAACTGTAGAGTACATGTATATCTGAAATGCAGTGCCACTGGGGACTGCAGGACCTTCAGCGCTTTGCAGTGATAGAGTTAACTCGTTTGTACTGCATTCTGTTATTACACGAACATAACTGAAAAGTTTACTTTTTCTTCTGTCTTGTGATTCGTATTTCCGTGATTCTTTATAACAAGGTTTTAAAGGCATGAGCATACATTCAGTATCTCTCTTAAAAATAATATAATACATCAAGTCAGACCATTTTAAAGCACAAGGAAGTATCTTAATGCTGTTGAGCATAATCAGTAAATTGTGATTATAATATACACATGCACATGAATAAAACTAAATGAATCTTTTTCATATTGCTGGTGGCTTATGATTTATTTTTTCTACTGCCTCATTTACATACATCAGCTGCATGATTGACAGTGTTAATTCATGTGGAATTTGTCAGAGACAAGCTTTTCTCTGGAGCCTTGAAGTCAGTTTGTAGTTGGTATACAGCCTTTGAAATGCATGAGGGTAATGTGATTTTATGGATTTGTCTTTGCAAGTGCAAGAGGAGCATTGCGTTGTAGTACTAGAGCCAGCAGATCATTCTGAGGTGTTTTAAACAACTGCTTTCAAGAAAACTCGCATGATACAGAAGTTAGAGGAAAAATGAAAGTGTGTCTTTGGATTATAGCTGTCAAAAAAATTATGCTTTGGTTTTATTAAAGCATCCAGCAGTAGAATTTTGGGCAGCTAAGTGTGTTTCCAGATACAAGTTTAGTATAATGTTTGTTCTTTCCTCTTCCACAATATTTCATGGTCTGTGTTCTGGTCCTTGAGTGTTTGGATTTATGTGTTTCTCTAAACTGCAACTACCTGAAAGAAAAATGCCATGTGTTCATGAGAGAAGACTGCTTTATTAAATGTATCTCTATTGTTACAAAGTACTTGTTCTGCTTTTACTTTAAGAACTCCCACATATATGCCAGATTAAAAAAAAAAATAGCGAAAGTCCATACTGACAAGTTTTATTAGGCCTTGATGTTGCAGTTTGTTGCTGTGTTGGGCTGACAAAATTAAGTGCTGCCACAGTCTGCCATGAGTTGTGTTCAGTAAATGTTCAATCAAGTTTTAGCGCATCTTAGCCTTAACTGAATTACTTTATTTAGTAGGTTTTGGTTTATCAAAACCAGTGTCTTCTAGCTCTTGTGGATCTTTGGTCTCAAGCTTTGTTTAAACACAGGCTTTCCACCCTCCCCCCTCCATTAAGTGTAAATAACTTTACAGCTGTGCATTAAATGCATCAAGTAAAAAACCCAAGCAACCAACCAAAAAAAAAAAACAAAACCAAACCAAACAAAACAAACAAACAAACAAACAGAACCACAGAAAAAAACACATGGCATTTTTTAACATGTTCCTGGTATTACAAAAGATTATTGGGGTCATTGAGTTCAGTTCCTTTGGTCTCAAGCAAACATCACTAATTTAAGAGAATGGAGAAAATGTATTCTGAAGCAGTAGCATACATTACACTATCTCACAGCTACTAAAATCTTAAGATTTTAAGGCTGAAAAAGAATGTTATACAGAAAATCAGCAGGAAAGCCCAAGGGTGTTGCAAAGAGTTCCTGCAAAGCTTCAAATACTCTGTGAAAGTACATCCTGCTGCACATTGGAGCAGTTCCTAAACTAGGTTGTCCTTACTGGTTTGAGCAGAATGAAGACTTATTACCTAGGACTATATGAATTAATTCTGAATGATAGCTTTCCACCAAGGACATTTGGTCCCAGTGAGTGTTTCTCCAGTTGTGGCTGAACTGTTGTTTCTCAGAAGGCAATTAATAAATATTGCTTGAAGGACAGTAGGTATGAGAAGAAAAAGAAATACATTTTCAGCATTTTCAAATTGTCTGTAGAAGCTCTGAACCGTAGAACTAATAGGATATAATATGCAAAAAAACCCAGGCTCACTAGGTCACTTCTGCCATACTTGAAGTTTCATACAGGTCAGAAATTGAACGTCTAGTATCAAACATATATATTCTATTTAAAGAAATATTCTGAGGTCTTTGTTTTCAATGATTTTGTGTATGTGTTTCCAGAAACAGATTTTGATCTAAGATGAAGGTGTTCTCAAGATGTTTCATGAATACACATATCACAGATGTAAGCTTTGTGCCACAGGAATGGACAGACTGTGCTTGTTAGCTTCCCTCAAATTGTTTTTAATATCAGAAAAATGTTAAGGTATAACTATAAAAGTAATTCTATAACACAAACATAATTTTAAAAAATCTTATGCATTTTAGAGTCATATATAGAGTGAAAAATATTTATAGAGGCTTCACTGTACATTTGAAATTGTCTCTATTCCATAAACTTTTAGGAATCTACACATCTTATATGCTTGGAGTCATATCTAGGGCATTTTGTTTATACTTGATGATTCAAGATTCTCTAAAATGGAAGAAATCTCTTACTGCTTTCATTCTAGAGGATCTTGATTTGGAGACAAGCCTGTCTTGTGTACCCATTTTATCCTTTGGTTTATTTTTATTCAGATTTAAATTTCAATTCAGCAACTCACTATCAATATTGAATACTGTCTCCACAAATTAATGACTGTCATAACTTTTCTTTAGAAATTCTCAAATCTTTGATAGATAAACAGTGTTTTGTCTTGGTAATCTAGTACAAAATGTTAAAATAAATAGCATGGTTTTTATTTAAATTAAATATTTTTTCTGTTGAAAATGAAATGCTGTGCAGGATTGCCTGGCAGGTTTGAAGGCTTAGTAAATAAACTTTAAAAACTAAAAAAAACCCTAAATATTTGAAATCAATATGCACTTACAGTTGTAGAAGAAGCTTTAAACTTGAGAAAAGCTATAGTGATATGAGAGGTATAATGGTTTATTACCAACTCTTAATAGAACCTAGGCACAAGAATAAGCATTTTTGGAGTGAGCATAATATTTAAAACATCTTTAAGCCTGCTTTTGAGAGAATCATGAACACTGAATCCCACCCTATATCTATGTATAATACGTATACCTATCCTTGACTTGAAATTTAAGACAAAAAGAGATGCTTATATTCCATAACAGTACTTTGCAGCAAGGAGTGGGTAACTCCTTTATTTGGATGAACAAATTTTGATGCAGTCGTGAAAACACAGGAAAAATAATCATATTTGCTGTTAAATCATATTTTATATTGCCTGTCTGAGATTCTTTGAAATGACTTGTATCCTTTTTACAATTTAGGTTATCTTTAAATGGCATTGCTAATTCCAGCACTAATTTTCTGTTTGGTTTTGTGTTGCTTTTTTTTGTTTGTGTTAGGTTTGTTTGATAATTCCTATAGCTGTACAGAGGTTTCACAGCACAAATAGCTTCAGATTGAAGTTCACTGTGGTGTTCCATTTCAGTGGAGCACATCTATTCACAGTGCAGGCTTCTGCTCTCTCTTGGTCTTCAGAAATTGCAGTCTGAACCAGTGTTTGTGCAGTTAAAGCTCTTCACAATGTCATGGAAATTTGTGCTCTGTGTCTGTGGCTCCTTCCCAGTGGACCAGCATTTCTGCTAAATTTATCCACCATCTAGTCCATCTATTACTCTTTATTGCCAGTCTGTGGAGTCTCCAAGGCACTCTGATCAGAAAAGCTCTATTTTCTCCCCTTTTTTTAAAATGTATTTGAAAATTGCCAGGTTACTTATGGATCACGTCCTCTCGATCTACGCCATGAAGGAGATAGTTGAACTGTGGGAAAGTGAGAAGGAGCAGCAACCAGTTCCTTCTATCTGTGGCAGCTTCTGCTCTCAGAGTGACCTACCACCCCGATTCCATATGTACCTTCCAGCCCAACTGAAAATGGAGTGATGAGAGAAGTCCGTTGGGTACATAGTTCCTTAATATACCTAAAGAGTATATTCTTTTTCTGATCTTTCTTACCTCCTTTTTGACTTTGTCCTTCTTTGTATTGTGGCATGGAAAGTGATAGGTGCTAAGATGCTAAACATTTACTCAGTAATTATTTCAGTCATAATTATTTCTTTATTATTTTACTCACTCTACAAATCTGATGTCTTGGCTGACAGAAATAGTGTTGGGTAAATCCCATTGCCTAGTAGCAGGGGGATCCTTACAATCTGATATATTAGGTTTTTTTGTTTTTTTTTCCTTAAGACTAATTTAATTCTTTCAGCGTTTGTAAATTTGTTAAAAAAAAAAAAAGGTTGTAGAGAAACCAGAAAAGCTGGAGCTCTACCATGCAAATTAAGAACGAGAATTTAGCATTTTTAATTACCTCAGAGTTAGAAAGTTGAATTGAAAATTAAGATTGTTTTGTTTGCTGGTTTTAATAACTTTCAGCAAAATAGTAGGAACTGTTGTCCACATTTCAATATTTATTAAATGAAGCAATTAATTTAATTTCTCATTAGGTTTAAGGAACTCTCTGTGTACCAAGGATTTATAAAAGTTCTCTCCCTAATCTATATTATCTATGAGCTCAATTAATTTTCTTAAGTAAGTATTTAGCTTTGGCTCATAGTGTTTATAATGCTTATTGTCCTTTCACTCCGCTTTTCAGTTTGATACCCATTGTATTGAGCAACAAACCAACAGATTTTCAATGAAATACATATACCTAAGTAATATGAAGCTTTTAAATTTGTGAGTATGTTCTGGACAGCCTATTTTCAGTTCGCCTGCACTAACTAAAACTGGAAATATTTTTATCAATTGTCAGTATTATCCAGAAGTTAGCTAATAGAGTTCTCCTGGGGTTGCTTTTCTTTCTTTCTTTGTTGTTGTTTTTTTGGTTTTGTTGTTTTTGTTGTGTTTTTTTTTTTTTTTTTTTTTTTTTTTTTTTTTTTTTTTTTTTTTTTTTT
>JBAFWW010049673.1:16172-27208 GCA_036873685.1 Agapornis canus
CTCACCACCCTAACAGGAAAGAATTTCTTCCTTATATCCAATCTAAACCTCTCCTATTTAAGAAAATTTGCTGAAAATGTCTCAATGTTTTGGGTATTGTCTCATAACAACTTCGGGGTAACTAACACCTGTAACTAACTGTAGTTAACCTGTAGCATTTCAAAGTTACTCACAACCCTTTAATACTATAATACAATTTTAACAGTATTTTTGCTTGCTTAGTTTTTTGCTAGTTGAAATTGAAATTTTAATTGAGTAAGAATGGATGAGAAATTGTTACTGAAATACACTACAAGACATTGCCATCTATATGACTTCTTTTTGTTTTTCTTCTCCAGTTTCTGGTAAATTTGCATTTTATGGCCTGTAAAGTGCATTGAAATTATTCACATCATGACAAAGGATTTCTCAGTTGCAAATGCAGGCAGGCAGAGAGGCCAGCCCTGTTGTCCTGCTGTTGTAACATTACTTGTTGCTAGGATCAGAGGAAAAAATACTTGAATTAGACTTCTTTTGTCCTTAAACTACTATTATTCTTATGTACAGTGTAGTCTTTTGATAAATACAAAGAAGCTATCTCGGTCTTGGAAGAACCTGACTCTCAAATTGCTGCTTGTGTGACATCTGCTTTTTACAACTGACAAACAGGGTACTTACCTAGGTCAACTGTACATCTTATTACTGATACTGGAGTAATGGTTATGCTCAGGCATAACCACTTCCTGTAGTGGTTTCAGCATTTCTGGAATATAATCAAATAGCACTTAGAATTAAGTGGTAATATTTCATGAATATAAATGCAAACTGAAAACTTTGTGAAAGTTTCTGAATTTCAAAATGGAGGTTAAGCAAAGTTACATAGTGCTTTATCACTACTTTTCATATCACACAAGTACTTCTAACACAAGTACTGCTTTTGGATGATACTTCATTTTAGTTAAACTGCTGCCTTAATTAGTTTATTAAACATCCTGAAAAGTAATTCATGGTCAAATCACTGAAGCTGAATTAGAACAAAGGTAGATTATAATAAATAACAAAGGAGGTTAATAAAGAGTAGAAAGATAATTAAAAATAAATGAATAAAATTCCAGTGGGTGGTATGGAAATAAATCATTGGGACTAACTTTGGAAATTAGTTTGAACAAACAGAACATGAATCAGTAGAAAAATGCACTAAAAAGCCACAGCAGAGCATATATGAAAGGAATGGGATTTTATATCATTTTGTATTAGAATATGGCAATAGAAAAAAAAAAGTCTCAAGGGGTGAAGCAATGAATTTCTCACATTGACTGACAGCAGCTGACCATTTGCATTGCCTCCTAGCTGCATAGAGAGTTTTAAATGAAGACTGTTGTCTCTGCATGTTATATTGCTTTTTGTTAATAGCTTACAAGAACTTTATTTTAGTTTTTGACAATGGTGGCCATTAAAAATCTACAGTCTGTGCTTGTTTGATATATTAAAAAAAAGTACAGGGAAAGCTAGGCTTGTGACAATAGTACTAGAATAAGTTAAGCAAATTTATTTGAACTCTGATATGCCGGCTCACCTTCTGTCTTTCAAAAGAAGATAGCAACACCTGCTTCTCTGCTTCTTATTGCTTCTCTGTATAGCTTAGATTAATGGAATGTGGGAATAAATCTGTAAATAAGTAAAAAACCAAAGTCCTTGTTGCAGCTTGCTAGGTGCATGTAAGTATGTCCTCACCAAACAGACACATTCAGCTAGTGTTGAGTTGGCAGGGCAAGATCACAGACTTTGGTTCTTCAACATATGGGACATGCTATAATGTGAAAAGGTAGAAAAGGATGAGAAACAGCTAAAGATATGCCATTGACAGATATCAGTAGTATCAGCTCTTGGGAATTCATTTTATATCATGGATGCCATCCTTAGCACTGTTGTAAATTCCAAGTGGTCTGTAAGGTGAGTTTGGCATTTTGGCACCTAACTAGAAGGGCACAGGATAGAATTCATCCACTTATAAAGTTTTTTTTTTTTGAAAATTTTAAAATAAGTTTAAAAATATTATTTTTTTTTTTTTTTTTTTTTTTTTTTTTTTTCGGTGGGGAGGTGAGAGTATTTGAGACCATATTGATTACATGGGGAAACTTTTACAGACTTTTCCTATGGAACTGTTTCTCTTGCAGTCTGTTTGTTTGTGGATGCACAAAAATGTATTAGTTTTTTATCATATATTAATAATCACTGCATTTTCACAAGGGTATTAGTGTTCTCTTTACTAAAAGCAGATGGTGCTATCTATGGAGAAAATTTTTAGGTAGATTTGATATAGTCTATACTATGTCAGTCTGTAATATAAAAAATTAATAGTCTTGGTTCTTTTATGTATTGCCTAGCAAAAATGGCCACTGGAAAAGTAAATTAGCATGTGCTGCATGAACAGCATTGTCATCTTTGATACTTTTCTTCCTAAAATCAAATAATATTGTTATCTCCTGGCCATGTACCTACAGGATGAAATCTTTTACCTTCAATCATTTAGATGACAAAAAGGTCAAATAAGTGTAACCAGCAAATAACTGGTATCAGAAGTATTAATTAGTATTAACACTAATAAGCATTATTAATAAGTAGTATCTCGCTATTTATATATATATATATGTACTAAACTTAAATTTTTTAGCTCACTAAAAATATATTTTTCCCATTAGAGCTGTGTGTACTCATAAGCTACTAAACAATTCAAAACCTTAATATAATTTAAGTTTAAAAAAACATCTACAGCTTACTGTAAAAATTATCCCATTGTTTGCATTCTTTATAATGTACTTTTTATTGTGTCTGATTATTTCATGTAGGCATCCGTCCTATGCAATGGCAACTTTGCAGTGATAAAATTTGATCTAAATTATACTTGGTATTAAAAGGTTTAAATACTACTTTGTAATATATGTCTTCAATAGACAAAAGAAGTTCCAATTACATTGGTGTAGATTTGCAGGATTTGATACAGTTTTCCTGTTATATATTTAAAATCCCTCTTAATTGAATATGTTACAGATTTACTTGCTCAGAAACAGTCACCAACATGTGCAAAATCCTCATACAGCATGCTGTCATCCTGCACTGAGTAATGTAGATTTTTTGTGGAAATTAATGGAACTTCTCTATAGACACAGATCTAAATGTTCTTTGTGTGTGAGTTTTGGCATGCAAGTTCAGAAATTTTAACTTTGCATCTTGTGTACATGAATTAGGAATATATTCCTGTGTTCAGGGTAGTTGAAAGTGAGTGTGATATACCAATATGTAATGAACACCTTTCTTAGCTTTTTGATCTATTTTCCTTGTCTTTTATTTTATGATATATCTACATTCTCAAGATATATTGTGTCGGTGAAAGACCTCATGCATTTCCTGCTATTTGTGTGATGTCACATTTAAATCTATAGATAATTTAGAAAGAAACTTAAAAAAATACCATAAAGGAAAAATATATGAAATATAAAAGACAAAGCATGAAAACTGACCTTAAAAGTGTTAATCACTTAATAATAAGTGCTGAACTTATGTTTCCTGATTTGAGTATAGTACAGACCATTAGAAGTATTCTGTATGAAGTGCAAGAAGTCAGCCTTGCCAACCTTATTAAAACTAACAGAAATTGTGTACTTATTGCTGTCTTTGGCAAAGCTTCACTGAAATCACTACAACTTATTTAGAGAAAAAAAGCAAATGAACCAAGTTTGCTGCTTTACAAATGTATTTGGTTTTATTTTTAACTGGACTGATTATCCAGCAACTAATATATAGAGAAAACATGTAAATTTCTGATAGTTTTTTTCATTATGAAATTTTGTTTCACACCTGTAGGAAATCCTAACACCCAAGATTGCTATCAGAAATTATTTGGTTTGTTTTCTAGGGCATTTATTTTTTATTAAAAAAAAAAAGCCAACAACACCAACCTTTCAGAATCTACAGTTATTACTAAAATGCTTTTATATCTATCTGATAATCTGAATTACTAAAGGTATTTTCTAGGTGATCAGTATACCTGGAACCACACTTTACTGCAGTGGTATGCTCAAACAAAAGGTGCATGTGTGAAGACATTTAGATTAAATTAAATTTTTAAGATACCCTTTCGTATCCTGTACTTAGCTAACTGCATTCCTAATAGTGTACTCTGGGGGTAAATAGTGTACTAACAGAACATTACCTGATTTGTTTCTATATTCCTAATGGTTTAGGGAAAAAAAATAAAGGCGAAAAACAACAGAATGCCCACGTATATAATAAAACTGAAGCAGAGGATCTGACAAATAGCTTAATTAGCAATATTGAACTGTTTGCCTACTAGCCATAACAGCAGTATATTAAAATAATTTGTCTTTCTCCATATTAAAACCAGAACACCAATAAATTTGGAATAATTCCTACAAAAGTTAGTTGTAGACTACCACAGTAATACAAAAAAAAAACCCTGCTATGTTTAGATGAGTCAAGGACAGAGCAAGCCACACCTTATTCATATCTTACTACTATTTTGTTAAGTGAGTCACAGACAGAGATTTGTGGCCATTTATGAAATCACTGCTGCAGTATAATCAGAATCGTAGTGGGCGTAGAAGTTATATGACTTCAAAGATACTTCAGAAAGATATTTCAAAGTTTTGATAAATTAATACCTTAAGGGAATAAAACACAAGATTCTTTACTGTGAGGGAGCTGAGGCACTGGAACAAGTTGTCTAGGAAGGTAAAATGGATTCTCCATTCCTGACAACATTCAAGGCCAGGTTGGATGGGCCTTTGAGCACCCTGGACTCCTGGAAGGTGTCCCTGCCCGTGGCAGAAGGTTGGAACTAGATGATCTTTGAAAGGTTTGCCCTTCCAAGGCAAACCTTTCTGTGATCCCGTAAAAGCTTAACAGAAAGCCAAGTCTTGTCTAATGGTGCCAAAGTTTACAGATGTAGCTGTATATAAAAATACGAGGACAAACTGGTATAGAGAAGAGTGGTTAAAGTATCAGAGACTAGGAAAGTGATGAACAAATACCTTCAGAAAAATGTTTCATGATAGGTATGTGGATTTTACATATCTAGGTACAAATGCGTTCAACATGTAGGAAACATTCAGTTTAGAAGAGTGAATACTGAGGCAGTTCAGAACATTACTTTTGGCTTCCTATATGTTACTCGTTTTCACCATCCATATTAAGTGGACCTGAACAAAACCCAACTAGACTCATATCCCTTTCATATATTTAATGATAGCAAACATAAGTCAGAATACATAAACTGCATGTAGCATTAACATTATATGATATTGCTAATATACTTCTTCACCCATGAAATCTGTAACAAGATAAGCATTTCTATATATGTAAACTCTTTTGTTTCAGAGTAGTTATTTGCTGATAAGTTATGCTATTTCTTTACCATGTAATGTGGGTGATTTTGTGTTTTGATATTTGATAAAATCTTTGCTGCTTGTCTTCTACTATATTTCTTTGGTGGTGTGTTTTTTGTGGCATATCTTGTCTTCCAATATCTAGCAGTCATTAGCTTATGTTTCAGTTGAATTTTAATAATTAAGACTCAGGATTGTATAATTATCACTATGTTTGTGGCTTTGTCTTTCATTTGTAGTGAAGAAATAGTTGTGGATTTGATGAAACAGATGCCCGCTCTTGGTGATATGCATCCACTGCTTTTGGGAATGTGATAACATTTAAACTGTTTAAAGAGTAACCTCTGTGATGTCTCTTAAGGTTTCTGGCATGGCATCATGTCATGGTTCCCTTCCTTTTTGACCATCTTTTGTGGCATTCTTTCAGCACTGTTGAGCAGGGTTGTTGTGTGAGCAAATACTTGATTGATGTCAAATTCAATATAAAGCATATATGTATATATATATAACATATATGAAAGAAGTGCTGGGGAAAGGATCAATTGTCTTACATTTTACTGCTTGCTTTTCTGGACCCTTAATGATGCCGTTTTCCAAAGAGCTTTGCCTTTATACTGGCACTGACATACAGATATTGCTACTAGTGGGGTATATGATAATTCTGTGAAAAACCCTTTTTAATTGAGAGTTATTATATTGGCTTAAGTGTATAAATTTTTTGCTTATATGTAATTACTACCTTATAATCAGTTTGGTTGGTTTTTGTTTTTTGTTTTTTGTTTTTTTTTAAGCCTGTTTTGTTTTCAGTCAGTAGGACTAGTGTACAGAATAAGATAATAACTCTCAAGTAAGGACACACCAAAAGAGAATTGAAAATTATCACTGAGGTTCAGTCATTCCTTATTGTACAGCTTGTGGACTTTACTGAGCAATTCTAAGAGGTAATGTTTAACAGGTTGTGACAGAAAAGGGAAGGAAAAGAGAAGGAGAAGGTTTGCTCTGCTTTGGGAGGAGACATGATAGAAGATATCTGTAGATTTTGGATGAGAGTGGTAGGAAAACAATCTGTGTGAAAAGAATATAACTTAAACTTGGGTTCAGTCATTATTTTTAGGGGGAACTGTATATCAAATGCCAAATGAAACTTGACTATTTGTATGAGGCATTTAGTATCTGAGAACTGCAACCTTAATCCTGTCTGTGATTACACTTGATAAATCAAACTTGAGAAAAATGATTTTTCAGGAAATTAAATAAGAAATATGTAGGTCATAAAGGTTCAGACGTACAATTAGAGCTGGGTTACCTTTTTTTAACTGTGAGTTTTACACTTCCTTCTGAAGGCAGACACTATGGGACTGAAACAAGATGGATGCAACCTTTCCTCATCCAACTAAACAATCTAATCTCAGAAACTGAGACTTACAGGATAGTGATAAAATTACAACAGTGTATTTCCATACAGCCGTAACGTTGATATGAGGATGACTGGTTTTCTTTTCTTGACAAAATTGCACAGATTAATATAGTTGCAGATTGAAGCTATAAGGGTTCCAGAGAAGCTGAAATCCTTCATGGCTTTCTCCAGGGCGATCATGTGGTGATAGCCAACTGTTTGCGTAAATCCTACTAACCTCTCTGTTATTCTAGGACAGCAATGTAGTTCGATTTGGGATGGAAAAAGGTTATTTTGTTTTGTTTTTTTACTTTGACATCTGTTATCTCTGACTTTTCATTGTTCTTTTTCTCTCTTTGGTCTTTGCTTGTTCACACACTCCATAGCTGGTCAGCAATTTTCTAGTATTCTAGGTCACTCGTGTGCACCAGAGAGCATGGGGCTTTTCAGAGGGATCTTTATCATTGTGACTGTGATACATCATAGTGTGGTGTCAGATGTTACAGTTGGACTGGTTTCCTATATGAAGCCTGTCTTGGGCACTTCATTTATTTCAGATATAGCTGTATTTTTATTTTGTTTTTTTCCCAAGGCACATAGAAATACCTCAAATGATTTTCATTATCGATTAAAGATTGCTTTTTCAAGTGCTTCAGTTCCTTTCAGTCTCTGATCAGAGGCAACGTGCAGGTGGGCCAGAACATGCTTTGTAAGCCTCTCACTGCATTCTGATTTTTTGTCTATTTCAAAGGGTTACTTTTGTCATATTGTCATATTACTTTTGTCATATTTTTACATATTGTCATGCTAAACCCTGTTTCTGTTTATTTATAATTTTTAATGTCTTTTTTCCTCTTTCAATATAAATAATACCTGTTAGCTAAGCACGTGCTTTGTGTCCATCTGCTTACAAGAAGCAGCAGCCATTGTTACTGCTGTCTTACTGTATTTCTAGATTCCTGATTTCATAAAGAATTGACTTCCTTTAAAACATAGTCAGTGTTCAAGTATAAAAAGAAAGGGTCAGGATTCTTCAATACCCATCTGTTGTAGCTTCCTTCACATATGTTGATAACTCATCAAAGATGTTTTGAAAATAGAATTTGGTCATGATTGTGCACCAGAACTATTGGTGTACTGAGTATAGGGAGGTAATTTAGTGTAACAAAGAGGCTTTTTGGCTGGAGTATGGATTGCAAAATAAAGAACTGGTTTCTTTTTTTTACCCTATCTTTGCACATTTAAACCTGAAATATATTCAGAATTCAAACAGAAATAAAGACTGTAGATGTTATGAATGTTTAAGATGCTTTATATATCATTTTTTTAAATGGTAAATTTATTTTTTCTGTTAAAATGGAAATTAATATATATATATTTCTGTTAATATAAACATATTATGCTTTGCATATCATTTGGCAAATTTTTCTGGAAGTAATAAAAGGAAAGTTATTAAATCTTTGTTTAAGTTTTGCATTAAGATACTTTGTTTAAGTTATGCATTAAGAAAATGCATATCCTACACATACTGACCAACAGATTGCATCCTTATTTCACATTAATTCACATTAATTCCAACTCTTACTGAGCTGGAGGAAGTACAAATCCCTCAGGCACTTTGTCTCCCAGGAGGTGTACTGATTCCTGCAGCTGGTCAGCTCTGGCAGTCTGGAGAGGCAGAAGGTAGGCTGGATCTCCAAGGAAGTCAGGCTGTCTCTCAAAGAATTCACAAGTGGACTCACAACATATAAAAAGGCATTACAGCCATGTCCGGATCTGGTTATCACAGTCTTCCTGTGCAGGCTTGGTCAAGTCATTCAGTCTCTGTCTTCTTTAGTAAGTCACCTGTAATATACAAAATGTATGTTACAGATCATGTATCAATCTGCATCTGAGCCTTCCTCATGTATTTTTAGTTGTTACTGAAATACTTTGATATACTCCTGATTCATAGATTAACTCCACAACTCGTTAAAGTTGTAAAGTTGGTATGCTTTTATTCAGCGCTGGGGTGCCTGGGGATAACACCTCCAAAGCATGCACACCCCAGGGTTGATTTCCCGTTACATTTATTCTCTTAAGGTATGCATATGCATTAGGTCACTTGATACACCTATACATATTTATTATCTATCCCTGCTTCATATTATAATGAGCTAGAAGGTCCTTTGCGTCTATGCCGTACCCAACTCTGGCCGTGGGCAACGGTCTCAGGATGAAGTACATGAGTCTTCCTCTTTATGAGTAGGGGTCTTCAAAATGAAGTAAGCAGTCTTCCTCACAGTGTACTTTTCACCTTTGGCACAGTTGGATGCTCCAGTAATCCATAATAAGCTGAGACCAGCCATATCCATAACTTTTTAATTAACTAGCAAAGATTTAAGACAGTGTGACTTTCCTGCAAAATTTATTACAGGACGGGCAAATAAGGAGATTCCCAAGCTAGCAGATGTTTGGGAAGCTCTGCTTCTAAACTAACAAACCAACTGATAAGATGAAGGATGCAGGGAAGCAATTCATGTTTATTGGGGTCACTAAATCCTGTCATCTCAACACAGACTTCTTCAAAGCTAAAGATACTTTTGAAGACTAGTGTGAAACTATTAATTCATGTTTAGTGGGGCCACCAAATTTCACAGACTTACAACATAGCCGTTGTTCTCTTTTGCAACTTCACTATATGTTTTTCACGCACTAGCTTTTCTTATACCAAGTACATTAGTTGGACCCTCTGTACTACCGCCCTGTACATTGGCTAAACCCCCTGTATCATTCCAGTATATGTGAGTGTACTATATATTATTATTGATTTTTCCTTTGGAAATGTGGATAGGTAAGTAGGTAATCCTCCCAAAAGTAACCTTGAAAATAATACTTTCAAATATTTCACTAACAAGATCCTGATTACAGCAAGAATACTGTCTCTCTGCTCCATACTGACCTAACACTGCATGTCAAGAGTTGAATTCATGAAGATCAAAGATGGGTCAGTATTATAGGGAAAATGACAGCTTTTGGTTACTCAAAATAAAAATTCCGATTAAATTCTTTGTAATTATAAAAAAGAAATGTTAATTAAAAAAAAAAAAATGTTATAATTGTAATTCCTAGAAATAGGCTTCTTAAACCTTGGTAACAAAAAAACTTTACTGATAATTTGTCATATACAAATAATGTCACAGTAATCAGTGTGGCTACTCATTTTTTAGTAAGAGTTTGCGTTTAATGCTTTGCAAGTGATACTGTCAACATCCTTGACAATTAAGTCTCTGTCTTCTTACTTCTTCCTACCTCCAGCCTTTCTTATTAAGTCCTCACCTTTACTGTTCTGTGTGTCTGTACCCTCAGTGCCTGTCTGTTATCCCCCAGCTGGCACATGTTAGTAGGAGCTTTGGTTCAGTGAATCCCCATTTAAGAACTTTGCCCTTACACCTTACGAAGCACAGCAGGTAGATAGAAATTTTTGCTTTTCACAATGTGTTTGTGTTCTGGAGGGCAATATACTGTGAGCTGACAGGATGCTGCCAGAGTGGAGTTTTAGGTGTGGCTGATGGTTCTAGATTTTTATTCTGCAGACGTAGGAGAAAATTCAGCTGATATCCCTAATTTTAAATTACTGAAGTTTTAGACTAGGATTAAGTGTATTTAAGCTCAAGTGTAAAGGATAGATTTTTAATAAAAATACCAAGCCAACTAAGAGGGTGTTATAGATATGAAAACTGAACCCTAAATGGAACTTTTATTTTTCTGGTACATGTTTCCTAAGAGTTATTAATTTCATAGAAGACTGTCTTCTTCATAGAAGACTATACATTAACTTTGGTCAAAATTGTGGTATTTTGCTTTTTATCCACTACATTGAAGAACAGTTGTTTTTCCAAATTTTGAAATAAGTAGAGATTTCTCAGCTGCAGGAAATATATTTATGGGGCATAAAAGATGCATAATTGGATTTAACTAGATGTGTACCTTTGTATGTGTGCCTGTTTGAATGGGAGTCTTGAATAGAAATTAATATGTATCCTTAATGATGCCTGATCAGTTTCTATGGTATATCATGAAAGGCTGTGGTGAAGCACACCAAAGCAAACATTCTCTTTGCGGTTCATTGGGAGACAATAAACTCTCCCTATCATTTATTCTTAAAAAAAAAAAAAAAAAATTTTTTTTGGGAATGATGGAAAAAAAAATAAAAAAGTTAAAAAAAAAAGAAAAAAAAAAAATTTAAAAAAAAAAAAAAAAAAAAAAAACACCCA
>JBAFWW010049677.1:0-19617 GCA_036873685.1 Agapornis canus
CACCAGCTACTAAAGAGAAGAAAAACTGACTGCAACTGCTGAACCCAGGACAGGGCAGTTCCTAACTATAAGTGTATCCTCAACAGGATGTACAAGAGTGAAATACGTGCTTTGCACACTGGGAAAAAGTAAACCCACTAAACTTCTAAGTAAAAATTAAATTATCTGAATTGATTTGACACCTTATGCCGCCAGCATAAGCCCAAGAAATACTTACAAGCTGAGACCTCGAATGTAAAATCCTTTCCAAAAAGAGTTTTGTTTTATAAAACTATCACCCTTGGAAAATAATGAGTTGAAAGAGCTGAATGAGAATTCTGCCTACTGTGATCTGCAGAAAAACATTCCACATTTGAAGACATAAAATTCTCAGAACTACGTCCTCCATGGGTGTATTTGTCAAGACAATGAGAATGAATGAGAAAATAGCATTTAATGTTGTTGACAACATCAGTTCACCCACTGAGAGATGGACTTGTAAACCAAGCAGGTTTTGCAGAATCAGCTTTTCATTTGTACATGTCCTCAAGCAAGAAAGCAGTCTGCAAAGCTCATCAAGGTTGTGGGTGGTAGTGTGGTGGTGTGGATAATTTATACATGAGCAGAAGAACCTTCCATTCAGAACCCGAGTCCTGACATGTGTCCTGTTTATTTTCAATATCCACTTTTAAAGCAGCAAGGCAAAGGATTTGAGCCTTACTCTGTAATTCACAGATGAACAATCTTTGGGCTTCGGATCTCCATGTTAAGTAAAATTTATGAATGGATAGAGCATGTCTCAAGACATCTGAAACTGAGTCCAAACTGCCATGGGAAGACATTCTCTGGAACTAGTCTACTCAAGTTGAATAGTTCAACTGGTTGAAGACCAGGGAAAAAAAAAAAACAAACAAAAAACCCCACAAACAAAAAAACAAAAAAAAAAAACCAACCAGAAAATCACAACATAAATCCATCTGTTATGGATATAAATTGCCACTAGGGGATGATAGTCTCATTGATTCAGAGACTTACATGAAAAGTTTCACTGCCTTACTCAACCCAAACTATGAAAGCACAAGTCCACTTAAAAACAGAAAAAGCAATAGCAGTGCCCCTAAACATTAATGCAACCAACGCTTAGTAAGCCTTCAGTTATACTGGAAAGAGCAATATATTAGCTGAATAATGAGATAGCATTAGAATTGACCTATCTTTAGCACCTGTGAGCATAGAAATACCCATTAAAAAAGTAGTAAACATTATGGCAGATTCTATGAATTTCCAACATTTGTTCCAGGTCCATATAGGAATGTTACTAGTGTGTGTTAAACTGTATGTAAGATACATAAGCTAAAAGATGGGCCAATTTAAAGATTGCTCTTAGTGAGGCCAAGTTCAAAGTACCGTTGGAATGACAATAGTCTTAATACAGAGAATATTGAAAGGACAGCAAGTTTATCTCCACATCTAACAACCTTAGACTTCAGAAGAATTAAGTCCATGGTTTTAATATGTTCATCTCTGGCTTTCTTTGAAATTATGTATAATCAAGCTGAGCTCGTAAATCAATTGCTAAATTGCCAACTTCTCTGTAGTCACATGATCAAATTCTGCATTGTTCCATTTCACTGCAAGTCAAGTCACTTTAAATGCTCTTCATTTTGTGCAGTGCTGTTCAGAGCAACAGGTTTCTTCAGCAAATTCACTAAACAAAATCTTTACTGGTAGGGGTAGGCCAGTAGAAATTGGCAGCAGTCGTTGCATTCTTAGTATACACTTTGCAGGATCAAGTCCTTCACCAGCAAATATATCATTCTGGAGTTTGTATAAAACTTGTTTCATCAGCTGTCCATGAAAAATAGCATCCACTTTACTCTAAACAAAAGCCTTAACAGAAAAATCCTCATCGGAGTTTCTACGAGGGAAGCCATAAGCATCAACAGATTAAAACTACACCGAATCAATGGAATTGCAGACCTCACAGCAGGACTAAACATTTCCAAATCACAGAAGGAGACAAAAAGTGCAGACAGTGAGGGCTATGTATGCACTTGTCATCAGTGGATTGGGAACAGCTGTTACCCATGATTTCAAAGAAGCAGGGACTTCCCTGCAGTGGAGAAACCAATCAATTGGTATGTGTCACAGAACACGTTGCCATATCAACCACATACTTTTATTATAGTTAAAGTGATGGAACTCCTCAGCAGGTAATGGCACTGCAGCACCTGTTTTCAGGATGATAATGGTCAGTGCTGCCAGTGTGGTGGCATCGATGAGACTGTCTAGATTGGGACTCACTGCCTTATATTGGGTGCAACCAAAAGCAAAATATAACATTCAGTTATGGATTTACCGGTGCAGGGAAGCTAAAACCAGCTTTATTTCTGCCACAGGAGCAGGGAATTTGCTACATGCCTCCTGTGTCACATGTCATGGCAACAGTTCTGTCACCCTTCCAGCATAAGATCAGGACCTTCTCTCTCCTGCTGCCTCAAAGAAATTTCCTTTCTTAGGGTACCTAGCATACCTAACAGGTAGACTGGAACTGCTGAGATCAGTGAGGCTATCTATGCACACAAAAGCATATGCTCAAGGGTTTCCAGGATAGGAGACAAAGGTATAGACAGTAAGGAAAAGGCAAAACAAAACAGCAAAGTAATATATACACAAAATACTAGAAGCACAGAACTTTTACAGCTTCCACAATTATTTCATTTATTTGAAACAGCTTCCACTAGCCTCAGTTCGTGCATGCAAAGGGAAAGACAAGAAAACTGTCTTCTGAACTCCTGATACTGCAGTGATTTCACTGCAGATCGTTTTCACTGGGAGTCTGTTCCTGCAGAGATTCTACATAATTAAGTTTTAAAGGAAGGGAACAATCAGTATGTATACCCACTAAAATGCAAAGACTGTCAAGCTATTAATAAGTGATACACTGTCATGTTTATGATTTAACAGTAATTAATTACTAGCTACTAACTTTGTATTGGCAAAACATTTTTAGGCTTTGTGTACTTTCTAAGAGCTTAAGATGCAGTAGAAATATGTTCTATTACCATCACTTGAAATTGCACTTTTGCTTTACTGATCTCAGATTAATATGAAACATTTTTGCTAAAGTCAAAGTGTGGGTAATGTAGGACAAAAATCTGTACCAACTAGGCTGTGTCCTATTGCTCACAGGACATCTTAATGTCTTCCAGTGGTTTCTTTAGGAAACATGCCAATTTTCAAAAAAAGACTGCATTTTTTTCTGGCTGTAAGACTCAAATTTGGATCCAAAAATCAAAGTGGATTCTCATCATCATCAGTAAAACAGGTTCTTCCGTAAACAAAATTAGACCTCTGGTTATTTCTATGCATTGCTATTTCTAAATGATGCCCTTAGGACCACCTTGGCAGCTCCAATCATCTGCAATGATCTGCATGAGTATAACTTGACTTGTTGCTGGATTGTAAAAGTTCATTTTGCCTAGAGCTGACACTGGCTCTGGTCCAGCACTGCACATAAAGAAATCTGTTTAAAAGCTAGAAATAAGCTAAACATCTCCTGATTGCCAGTCCAGTGTTTCTAACTATACTTCCAACCGTCCTGTTCTCCAAATATCCTCCAGGCAATAAAAGCAGAAGTCACTTAGATTGCTTATTTTATTATTAATGGGGGAGGGGTGGTATGGGGTGGTGTGTGGGGGCTTGGTCACTTATTTGGAATTTTGTCTTTCTGGATGTCCCAGATTTTCTGCATTGTTATCATATGGTAAAGAAACCATGATGGCCCTTACAGTAGAAGATATGATTACTTTGCTTGAAAATATCTTCAAAAGCAAACAATAGCAAAACAAATAACTCCATTAGTAGAGGCAGCAATGGAACGTAATTTCCAGGGATTTGCATTTCAAAGCTGAATTCACTGGCAACTCATACTTTGTGATCTCTGGATGGAGTTTCTCAAATAGTTGGGCATTTATGATTGCATATGAATTTATCTGATGTTTAATTGAAGGAGAGAAATCAGAAGGCTTCCTTTATATTCACAAGGGGCATTTATAAGACCTCTCTTCACCACCCTCTTCTTCTGTATTTCTAACAAATTCATACTCTTGAGATATTCAAAGAAACACAGAATAGTTTGTGCCAGAAGGGACCCTCAAAGGTCATCTAGTCCAATTCCCATGCAATGAGCAGGGACATCCTGGACTAGATCAGGTTGCTCAGAACTACATCCAGCTTGGCAGGAATGTCTCCAGGGATGGTGCATCCACCACCTCTTTGGGCAAACTATGCCAGGATTTTATCACCCTCATTGTAAAGAATTTTTTCATCACATCCAGCCTGAATCTCCCCTCTTTTAGTTTAAGACCATCACCCCTCATCCTATCACAACAGGCCCTGCTAAATGTCTCTCCCCATCTTTCTTACAGTCCCCTTTTAAGTACTGAAAGGCTGCAATAAGGTCTCCCCAGAATCTTCTTTCCAGGCTGAAAAACTCCAACTCTCTTAGACTTTCCTCAGAGGAGAGGTGTTCCATCCCTCTGATCATTTTTGTGGCACTCCTCTGTACCCTCTCCAACAGGTCCATGTCTTTCATGTAGCAGTTTGGCCACCATGTTTGCAATTTAAGAATGGAAAGTAGTAGACTGAAAAAGAGACATTTAGAGTAATCACATTAAAGGGTTGGTTTTTCTTTTTAACATGTAGACCCAGGTTGTCAAAAGCTGGAGCTTTAATTTGTATGCTGAGATCCACACTTAAACTACTACATGACTGGACAGATTTTCAGAACGGATCAAGGAAAGCTTTAGCACAACAGCACATCTGTAAGATGCTTGCAGATTCAGTTAAAAGCCTGGAAAGGATAATTGCTAAGAGCAATTGCTTCTCATCCTGCAATAATCAGTCTTGCTTAAAAAATCTGGGTTAGCCTGGGTTCATATTCAATTCAGCATTTAAAACACTTTGCCATCCAACCTTTCTTGCAGTAGCTTGAAGGGTTAACACATTAATTAAAGCAAGGTATTCTACTCCTTAAATTATTAATTAAAATAAAAACTGCAGCTGGTGTTTAACAGCAACTCAGTCCCAACAGCAGGTTTTAGTCACTTCGCCTAAATCAAACGTATTATAAAGTTGGCATGAAAATCACATTGTCAGAATCAAACACATCTGGCGAGTGATACACAATTTTACATATAATGAAAATAGAAAACTACCTCTATTATTTATGCAGATGCACTCTGAGTTGTTTGCTATGCTGATGTCTTTTACCACACACATTCAGAAGCTAAAAATCCTAATGAAGATTAATGATTAAGATCAAGAGGGAAGAAATTGCTTTTTTCCTTCTCAACTAGTGCTGCAAGTACTGATACCACTGCCATTCTGTTTTGCTCTCAGATGACAAAGAGTAGCTTTTTAATTAAATAGAGTGGGGATGGATAAGCTTGGCTTATCTTGGTTCTGGCTTATGAAGTCCTTACTCAGGGCAAGTGGTACTTTATACAATGACTGTTATGATATCATTATACTGTGAGGAGTTCCATTAAAGTCCATGAAATCCAAGTGTGGGATAAGGTCTTACTTAACTCCTTATTAAGTTTTTATTTATCAGGAGCTGTTGCATCCTGCAAGAACAGAGATCTCGGTGCAGAAAGCTCTGGACTGCTGCCTGCACTAGTGTCAGCAGCATCATATCCAGGGTGGAAGGGCTGGATGAATTCACGTGGCTCAGATATGTCAGAGGTAAAAATGATGCTGGAAAAGAACTTCACACCCTTCCCTTATGGCAGGGAGTAAAGCAGAAGCTATCAATGTTGACACTGAAAAAGAAGAAAACAGAAGGACTCTGAAGAGGCATCTTGATTGCTAGAACATGTGCTGGGTACTCCTGGGAAATCAAAACATAGGGCTCTTCATTAATACTGAAAGCACATACAGCATTCATCAGTTATCCCTGATGTCTAAAGTGCATGCATTACATATCCTTATTTTAAAGTCTGGAGGCCCATTTGCCTGTTTTCAGATGACCAAGACTGCAAGCATTGGTTGTACTTCCCCATTTCATCCTGAAACATGAACCTCATGCTAAGAACATTGACAGCATAAATTTTTTGCATAAAAACCAACTAGCTGTTTCTTATATTGAGATTAATTAGTTTATTGGATAGCCTAATTACCTTGAAATATGAGCTTGGAAATTGTATTACTGCCATATGAAATAAACACAGTCATTATTCTGACTGATGTTTTTCTATTCTTTTTAAAGATAGATATGACTATTCATAAATCTATTAAATCAGTGGCTTATTCTCCTAGGCTGGTTTTAATAGTTTAGAAGGCAAACAACTTTAGTGCATGTGATTTCATTTCCTCTAATGGAAATTTGGCAGCTCTTAGAAAATAACTTTTCTAAGGCAACACCATTCTCTCCCTTATCTCCAGATGAGTCTGGAAACATATTATATAGGTGCATGTGTGCAGGAGAGAACATTGCTCAGTAAGACAGAGCACACTAGGAAGTGGAAAGAACACATTTAATCATCCCTTAGCAATACAGTAACATTTCCAGAAAATTTTAATTTCCCTCTAGAAAACCTTGTGCAAGAACTAAGAAATAATAGGAAAGCACTTATGGTAATAAACAGTAGCATCACAGTCTCCAGAGAAACTAAGAATGCCCAGCTTTTTTCCCCTCTAAACACCAATAACCTGCATCTACTGAAAGTGTGGTTTGCTGTTCTTGTTTGGTTGGTTGATTGTTTCCTTTTGGGGCTTTTTTGGTTTTTGTTTGGTTGGTTGGTTGGTTGGGGTTTTTTACATCATCAGGAATAGTTTCTAAATCTCTTTATGAGAGTAATCAATTTTTAAAGCCATTTCTTTAACTGGCAAGTTTAGAGTTTTCCACCTCATGGCATAAATGGTCTATAAACATTTGAGAATGTATTGGAACAACTTTTATTTCAGAAGATGAAATACCAGCCTATATCTCATTTAAGGTGTTAAGAGTTTAAGTGTGAAAAAGAATGATCTTCTATGATGGAGACATTTATAAAGTGGCTATTTTAGATTTGAATGAAAATGTCAAAGAGGAAAGCGACCCGATTAAAAGTGTTTGCAAGATGATGGAGCTCACTACCCTGAGAGGGAAAAAAAAAAAAAAAATGAAAAAAAGAGTAACAGCTTAAGAATAATGGATTTCAAAAGACCAGACCTCAACAGACTCCAGGAACTGCAGGAGAAAGCCTCTTGGGAAACTGAACTTAAAGAATGCAGGACTATAGAAGGGCTGGCAATTCCTGAAAGGAACCATATCAATGGCACAGATGCAAACTATCTTAACATGAGGAACTATAAGAAGAAATTATAAAAAACTGTTATAATGTCAGCAAGAGCTCTTTCAGGACCTAGAAAACCAAAAGCATTTTGTTCTGATTATAAAACAGTAGTGCATCCATTTGACTAATTACATACCAGAAATACATGGGAGAAAAAAAATCAAAGAATCAAAAATAAATCCAATGCCAGTGAATATAGCTTATATGCTCTAAGATGTTACTGCACAAAGCAGTTTGCGTCATCCCTCATCTGAAGTTCCTGAAGTCCTCTGCACACAGAAGAGCTGATGAAAACACACATACCTGTACCCCAGCTATCACATACAAAGTCTGATTTCTCAATTTATGGCCGATTTCATCAGTACAACATGAAACAGTTGATTATGCACTGTAACTCTTCCCTCCATCCAAAATAGTCTAAAGAAATAAACAGTTCAGTGCATGTTCCTTATAGTCACAGTCAGCCTGCTGACACTGAATATATGGCAATGAACAGAATGTGGGAAAATTACTTTTTGCTGCCAGGTGGGTGAGAAATTCTGGTGCTGAACGACCATGGTATGTGAATGACAGAAACACTACTTAGGTGGAGATGTTGGTGAGGAACTCTGCAAGATGCACTATATTACCTCATAATAGCAAAACCTGCATGACTTTTATAATAGGGTTCCCTATTACACCAATGACTCTGACCAGTACAGATAAAATAAAAGAAATTTTATAGGGTTTTGATTTTTTTTTTTTTCCTTGTTTGGTTGGTTTTGGTTTGGTTTTTTGTTGTGTTTTGGTTTGGTTTTGTTTTTTCTTGGGGGGGAGGGGGCTGTTTGATTGGTTGGTTTGGTTTGGGTTGGTTTGTTTTGTTTTTTGCTTTGTTTTGTTTTGATTTGTTTGTTTGTTTGTTTGTTTTTCCCCCAGGAAGCTCTTTCACTACCAAGTGTCATGAAGTATAGATATTTATATTTCCTCAGGTTCTACTTGGCTTCTTACTTTGAGGGTCTTTGTATTAATACTTAAGTATTTATATGTTTAAGTACTTAAATACAAAGATATTTACCATAAAGGCATGTAACAGTATCTGTCTGTCCAAAAGAATACCAAAGATAGCCATCAAGCACCATCAAGCAAACACATGGAATAGTATGTTAACACGCAAAAAGCAGTGAGGTAACTTTGCATTGTAGGTCAAATAAATATCTACTTGATACAGTGGAAAAAATATTAAAGTTTTCGCAGGAGTGAAAATGTCTGAAGCTTTAAGGCCATCTCTATTTGAATTGCTATAGTAATAATTATTTTGCCTTTTTAATATCCTGTTATATTATATTGTATTATCAGTTCATATAAGACATTAAATCAGCTTCTTTAGAGAAAACCAACAGAAATACAAATGCCCTATTGGGCAAAAGTCATCTATTACCACATTTTGTGTTGTTTACCCCTTAGGAGTCACACAGAAGATAAAACCCAACAAAATAAGCCATAGGTACTATCCCTGTAATAAAAAGAAACTACATACTACAAAAAAGAAGGCTGAATTTGGGAGCCAATGATATTTAATGTATGCAGAAATCATACCGCTACGCTACTCTATGGACAGCCAGTGAACAACGTATACTAATTTGAGAGAAATTGACTTAAAACGTGACTCAATCTGAGAAGAGACTGTGTATCAAATCTCAGCTTTGAACCAATCCTTGTATAGTTTGATGGGCTGTCATGAGGGTTGTGGCTCTTGCTACATTTTTACCCTTCCAAAGCAAAAGGAAAAAGAATGAAAAAAATCATTTTATTACATGCACAGATGGTAGATTTTTGCTAACGTCATATTCAAATAATTTTCTTCTCTAATTTGCTCGTGCATCTGAATGTTAATGCCTCAATACACTTAAGTCACAGAACTCAGTAACAAGAATAAATTAAGAGATGCTACAATATAGATGTCATAAAAGTATAGTTGAAGAGGGTGTGGAACCACAGATCTCTTGGTTTGCCACTGATCCTTAATACATGCCACATTTTTAATAATGGCAGCTGAAGAGACAGAATGCAGTCTTGATTTTCAGCTGTGTATTCTCATTTTTTCCCAGAAAAATATCCTTAGGAAATATCTGCTTGCCTGCTTGCTCAATTAGATAGGAGTAATTAGGTTTCATTTTAATCCATGGTTGAAAGGCATATGGCAACATTCAGAAAGCATTTTAAAAGGCTCTAGACTTTTTGAAGCCCTGGATTTCCCAGAAGCACACACTGGGCAACACCATCAATGAAAGTGAAATGAAAAGGTAGACAATGGGGGTTCTAGCACTGGCGACAACAGTGTCTTGTCCTGTGCCTGAGCCAAACTCTGCCCTTAAGCACTGCTGCCTTGCTGCACAGGCTCCAGAGTATTTCCTGTGAAATTTCCTCCATGTGGTCTGAACAGGGAACGGTCTGGAAAGAAAATAAGTCTTGAGTTTTTGTCCTTGCTCATTCACTTGTATCTTTCTTACACTCTTTTTTAGCCTTTATTTTTTATGGATGAACTTAATCTAGTTATTTAATGACTGAAGCTTTTGCTCACAGGCCTTATGTAATAATCCTGATAATTATTTTTTATCATGCTCATTCATACATGCCTCCTGCCAACATGCCTGAGGTACTGCACAGACACTGCAAAACAGCACAAATTAAACATAACAAAAGAAAATCCAATGACATTTTAGAAAGGCACGTATGATTTTAACAAGAGAAAGGCTGTTTTCAAACATGAGAAATTTCAAGGCAAAACCACTGCAAATACAGAGGGATCCCTGTGAGTTTCTTGCTACCAACACTATCGAATTCACTTAGCTACAGCAGATGAAACCTTTGTTCATTTCCCTCCAGCTAGCATCTTCAGAACACTTTCCTCATTTTATTTGAAAATATTTTTAGATTGTTTCTGGTTTGTATGGAACCTTGGATCTATCTGCTTTGATACCTACAGAGCTGTTATAATATGGTCATTTCTGGCTATCATCTTTAAAGCAGTTAAACTGACAACATGCCACATAAAATACGAAAATTGTTTCTCTGTTACACAGAAAGGGAACTGAGACAGAAAGGAGACTAAGCTTGCCAAGATCAAGAAAAGCTTGTTAAAGAAAAAGAATTTACACTCAAGTTGTCCAAGTGATAGATTATCACCCCATCTAAGCTGCAGTACATCTTCAGCTGCCACTAAAACACATGAAACTTGGGGATTAAAATGCAAATAAGGAACACCTTAAGAAACAGCACAAGTGGACTTAAAGGCAAATATGACATGTATTTGTATCCAGTCCATGAGTACATATATGCAGATGCCTTTCAAAACATCCACAGCATGTGCAAATGTTAAGGATCAATTTGATGAAATCTTTAAACTTTTGAATTCGCAAATTGCCTGTTTTAACATTCTTTTTTTTTTTTCTTTTTTTCCAAGATTCTTAATACCTTGTCAGACAAGCTCTCCAAAACATGAGTTTCTGAATATCTGTGCAGCTCCTGAACTGCATGTAGTCTGCTTGTTAACAAGAAATGAAGCTGGAAGTTAAGTCACTGCTAATTAAACTCATAATTACAAGTGGAAGGTCAGACAGCAGATCCAAGGGCTGTATGAAAATGTAATAAAACCAAAGAAAGAACAAACCTGAATGCAATAATTCAGTCCTTACTTGGCAGACTGGAGACTTCTCAGCTGTATACAGTTCTGAAGGCAAATATTAGAATAATGAATGCAAATCATTTGGCTTTAAACAAGTTTGTCAAGGATTAGCACAGCCTCTAAACATTACTTGGGTTTCTATTGAAAAAAAAATCAAACCAAACCAAAACCAACCAAACAAAAACACACTCCCCCACTCCCCCCCAAAAAAAAAAATAAATAAAATAAAAAAAAAGATAAAAGGAAAAAACAACCCACAACAATTAAGAATTGCTCATTTACAAAGTTAGGACATGAATCGCAGCTTCCTAGCCTGAGCTCCCAAGCAGCTGCCACTAGCACATTCTCATCAAATGCCTTCTTTGTTGGAACTGGGTAACATCTCATTCCTCTGCTCCTGTGCAGTTCAGAAATCTGCTTTAGAGTTCACTGACCTGCCTGTGAATCTCCATGAACGCAGAAATCCAGAGGTAACCACTATTTTGTCTTTATTCCCTTATTGTAAGGTTGAGGGAGAGAGAAGATGGGAAGATCACAAGGTAATTTAGGCAGATGGCTCAGAAAAGCAGTATTAAAAGAGCAAAGTGTCACAGAAGTACCAACTACTGGCAACTGGAAAATGGCTGGAGGACAGCCAAGGAAGGTTCACACTATTTTCTGTTTTCCTTAATCTCCTGAAGAGCCAGAGCTTTTGATGTGGGTCTCAGACTCCACGTTCTGATTTTCTGCACTGCTCTGTCACACTGGGGTGAATGATGAGCACACAAGATGTGAGGAGCAAGGCAGCATGTGCAGCCATGCCAGCTAGAAAGCCATTACTTCTGACACTATCACAGTTGTGAAGAAGCCCTTGGGGGTTTGGGAAAATCCAAGAAGGATTTTTGTTCTTTCCAGGATAGGCATGTTTCTTACACAGGATCTGGACACCTTGACAGCACAACACTCACTAACCTGTTTGGAATTTAGGAGGCTTCTGTTAGGAAATATAGAAATATGGGCAGCATACCGAAAGTGCTTCCTGCAGTGCCTTCTGCTTTGGGTATTTCACCTTTCTGTGAGATTCATGGCGGGGTGGAAATGCCTTGTGAGATTTTCCAATTCCAGATTGAAAAAAAAAATATTCCCTCATGAGCAGGCTTTCATCTGACGTGCTAATTCTAAAAATCTGCCTTCCAACTGTTCAACTTTGCTTCAGTGAATGTCCCAACAAGCCCTTTCTAATAAATATCATTTATGATTTCTATGACACACTTGTTTTGCAGTGAAATTGTGGAGGTAATGATGACTGGGTTGATTGACACCTAGTTATTCAATCAAACATATTCCTATCCTGCTAGTCACAACCACACGTGCCAAATTTGATGCTGAAACAACTTTTATTAGGCATTTTGGAGAGGGCTTGGGAAGAAAATCAGCCTTGTAATCAAAATCTTAACTATGTTGCAGCTACTGCAGAAACATAATACTATTTTCTGTTCTGCTGGCAATTTAGCAGCAGCAGTACAGAACACCAGAGTACATCTCTATGGAGGGAGAGATAACAGCACACATTTACTGAGAGAGTAGGGGGTTGGTTTCTTAACAATGGAAGTATACACAGGTGTATTTGGTAGTTCTCAGCTGCTGGGCAAATTTTTATCTATAGCGTATTGTGCCTCTTTGGGTGGGAAAAATTGATTTCATAGAAGTATTCTTTTCTGGATCCCTGAAAGATATAATGTGGTCAAGCTTAGTGGCATATTTAGAAAGGCAAAAATAGACACTCACCATCATGCAATGCAGAAGCTAAGTAGTACTGGGAGCTAAGACATCAGGCCACGATGCATCTTGTAAAGCAGTAATTTACTTTCTCAGGAAAAATATTTGTTCTAAACCTGACACAATGTTTAATAAGATATTCTTCCTAAAGAGTGGGGACATGAAAATATCTTCATCATAGCTTAGAAATTAAGGCTCAACAGAGCTTCTGGAGAATCTATTTCTTTAGTCCATATCCTCTCCCCTAAAGCGCTACTAAGCTTCTCTCTCTCTCCCCCCTCAGATTCCTCACTAAATTTCACTCCAATTTTTGTCCTCCTCTAAACTGTGCTGAGTTTTGGGAGGTGCTCAGCAGACCAAACAAACAACTTCTTCAGACATGAAAGAACTAGAACTTTCAGATTTTTTTTAGAAAATCATTTATTCAAGCTTTCTGGATTGCTACTTGTGTCTTGGATTTCAAGAGCAAATTCTTCATTGAACTTAACCTTACTCTCATTACAGGCAGCTCTCACAGATACTGTGTGGTAGTTTTATTCTATTTAGCTTCCCATGTAATTTCCAAAAATTACTTGCAGCTCTTACTTCTGTTACTGTTAAACCCCACTTATTTTGGTAATACTAACAGAAAATTAATTTATAACAAAGCTTGTTATGGTTTTGGGCTGGTTTTATTATTATTATTGTAACTTTATATCCTACAAAGCATTATATTACCTGCAAGTACACAATGGCAAATTTAACACTGCAAATGCTGTTAAACTCATGTTTATGAGAAATACACTTATGTATACCCTTCTGTGCAGATACAAAAGAGAAGGCAAAAGCAGTTTCTTGAATGCCAGCCTCACCTACATGCCAATTCCTCTGTTTCAGGAGCCAACCACAAACATTACAGTCTCAGTTTCGCAACCAAAAAAAAAGACTGACAGAGTAACTGTGTCACTCTTTAGCACCTAAAATCCTTGGCTTAGCATCTTGCAGGACAGCCTGTGTAGCACTACCCACCCTCTGGCCACCTCACCATCCCATTTCCATCACATCAAATATGAGATGTCAGGCACTAATCCTGTCAGCACCAACTTCAGACCAACGGCCCTCCCAGTACTCCATGTCAGTGGGAAGGTGGAAATTTTGTCCATGTTTGAAGAGGAAAAAATAAAAACATACATTTATCCTTTAAATTTGCTGAAGAAAAACAAATTACACATAGACAAATTGCCACCAATCAACCAGCAGCTCTCTATAGCTGCTCAGAGGCCTGATTTGTTGAAAATATTCTCATTGGGTATGGATTAGCAAGCTAACAGCAGGGGAAAGAAGTCAAAGGTGTAAGATAAATTGTGTTTGTTACAGAAGCTGTAATTTATCATCACAATATTGCCAACAAAATTGTAGAGAATTATATATAAATTTAATAAAACAACTGCTGTATTACATCTATTATTCTGGAGTCAGGTTTGGTTATCTTTTCCTCCTTGAGAAGATTTTTCTGCAAATAATGCCACTGAATCTGGCCATTTATATTTTAAAAGACTGTCTGTATTACCTTATGTGCAAATAATAGTATAAACTACAGCATATATCAAAATATTGAGAACATAAAATTACACATTGAGGAAGTGAAATCTTATATAGTTCCCTAGAGGTGGCAGTTCCCTCTGATATTCAACAAAGAAATTGAGACAGCTGAAGCAGTGAGAGCTCTTGTTAAACAAAATATGTATAAACCTGAAAGACCTCTCTTCTGCAAAAATACACAGTTAAAGTGCCATTATTTACCTTCATGCACCTGTCAAAACTGCTTGGGGGCTGCTAAAGTGAAGGTGAAGATGGGGGAAGGGGGCTGTTGAAGTGACAGTGAAGATGGGGGAAGAAGAAAATAACAGCCACTGCAAATAAGCAGAGTATTTTATTAGAGAGTTATCTCCGTTTTGCAAGAATGAGTGCTGAAATGGATAATACCTTTCTGTGAAATCCAGGTTTCCAGCTTCATGTTAAGAAGAGGCTCTTACCTTATGGGATTATCCATCCTTGATACTGTGAGAAATGCTGCTAAGTTTGCTGTGTAGGAAGAGCACACGATAAGAGTGAAGAGCCACCAGCTTCCCATCACAATGCGCATAGCTACAGAATTGACAGTAGATTCTCCCCCTACAAATAAACAGAGAAAGTGAGGGTATCTCAGCAGCTTCTACTTATGATCACTCTCTCTCTCTCTGCCCTATTATGTTACACTTTTTGGAGCTACCTGTCTGCATTTCTGGTTCTCCTCCAGACTGCCCTTTCACTGTGAGAAAAAACACTGTTTCCATAAAGACTGGTCAGTCTCTTGCCCTGGCTACTGTTCTGGAAAATCATCTTTCAAAGTATTTCCCTTGGGATCAAATCTATAGGCCATGAAGAATGTTCTAAATAAAGCAAGTTTAATGGTGAAGCACAAATAATATGCAGGAATAAATCATCACAGTGTTCAGAATATAGTAATATTCTGTTTCCAATGACCATTTTAGATTTGGAAAAAACCCACAAAGCTGTCCAGTGGCTTGTGTGTTATCTGTGCTGTATTTAAATCTGCAAAACCTGAAGCATTAGTGTCATTACTTGTTACTCTATATAATATTTTTTAAAGTGAAGATTTCTTTCTAGCAGGTTTCAAGCACAGTTATGCTTGAACATTGTTGGAGACCAGGTCTTACTACACAGCTAGCACTAGTCACTTCAACAATGTGTTTGTGCTGATTTTATCTTACTGCACTTTAACCAATCAGGGATGCCACCTTAATAAGATGAGGGACCAGGTTTCATAGCACTAGTAATGATTTTTTCAGCTGAAGCTTTATAAGCTTCCAATCACAATGAGAAAACGTAGAAAAATTTAATAACCTACCCAAATGTTAGCATTCAACAAAACCTGCCTTCCAAGAACAGCACTAAATTATAGATATGGGACAAAAACTGTGTAAGCAGGTTTTTCAAACAATTATTTACAAAAGTAACTTTGTTAATGATAGTAATCCTACTGAATTCAATAGGATTAGTCCTACGCCTAGAGATTGCTGAGCGTAAAGTTAGCTTCACGACTACAGATCATTTCCCTATTCAGTTCAAAGAACACACTGCAAAAAAAAAAAAAAGTCTTACATTAGCTCAAAACCATATAAACTTCTAAAATGGAATTTAAGCAGTTAGGGAAGATGCCAGCTTCACAGTTTGAAAAGTAATTCTGCACCAAGTAGCTCTGTGGTTTATCACGTGATAATTTTCCCGAAGTGGAAAAGCCTGCTAGGAGTGTTTTTTCTGGACTTATTGAGAGACAGAAAAGGAGAACATACTGCCTCCCCCACCTCAAAACTTACCTACCTCTTCCCATTTTTCATTAGCTGGGCTAATAAAACATGTTACATCCCTGCATGTTCCTTCTCTTTGATGTTTAGACCATTCTGGCCAAGACTGCTTTACCCAAGGCCGAACTTTTCTGAACTTCCATCAGAGGTGTTTATAAGAGTGAGTACCTTGCTGAACAAAGGCGCCGTAAACAACCCAGATGGCACTGTGGAGGGTAGAGGAAGCAGAAGGGCTCGGCTGAGAAGCATTCTGTGCCCTGACTGCCTGGATCCGGTTCAAGACAAATATCAAGACACCAACTATAGGGATGGCTGCAGCAATGCAAGCCCACACCGCAAAGTCGAAAGGAGCAAAGAGAGAGAAGATGTTGATTTTCTCTTCAGGCTTTTTGATTAAGATCCCCACGGAATAGTCCATGTACCGCTTGCTGAAGTCCACAACACTCTCTCGTTCTGGTGTTATAGTGATGGCTGAGATGGCTAGGTCTGCTCTCTGTGAGACAAACGCAACAGATCAGATCTCTTCCTTTCACCATGAATTTGGCCAGCGTGAGCTTTAAGGAGAAACATTTTACGAACCAAGTGACTTCATGCATTTTTTTCTATAATTTAGCAGAAATTTAAGTAAATTGCCTAAAAATAAAACCACAATCAGTTTTGTAATTTGAACATTGGTTAATTGTGCTGGTATAAAGCAGAGTACTGAAAAATAACATGTCATTATCTAGAACAAAAAGCATCACCCTGATTTCTCTCTGGAATGAGTACAACTTATTTCACCTTTATTTCTCATTTGTTTTCCAGAGGATGCCTAAAATTCCAAACCATATAAAGCTGGTGCACTGCAAGCAGTAAGAAATACCATTTATTTAGCTTGAGTATTTGATAGCAAGGTGCAAAGAGCTAAGGTCTGTTGTTCTCCCTGCAGAACTGCCAACTTCATAGTTACGATGGGATTTCATATGACAACTGGGGGGGGGCAGATTTTGTTAGGGTTTTTTTACGATGAATAAAGTGATTGCATAAACTAGTAATTGGAAGAATGTACCAAAGGCAATTTAGCACCTGAAACTGCTTTGACCTTAACATTTAAAGCAATTAGGTTTTACATATAGAGGGTCCTTAAAGAGTATGCAAACTCAATGACAGCTAGAACAGGAGTTAGTAAATAAGATTCCCAAAGCTTTTGAAGAGCTGAAATTATATCATGAATCATGTTCCATTTTAATAAAAAGAATTCTCTTAAAAAAAAATAGAATGTACTTTTTCTTTCCTATCTCTACCTTTTGTTGGGAAAATAAAGCAAATGTTAGATGAGGGAGGTCTGCTTTGAAATCCTTTGGAGTCAGTGGAAAACCTAGTAGCAGATATATAATTTTAAAAATACTATAACAAGATACTTTTTTGCTTCAAAGAAAGCAATTTCCAGACTAATTTAACAGGATTTCTTACCCCATTTTCAAATCAATAAGATTCAAACAGCCTATGTCAATGCAAAGTAAGTAAAAATCTCTTTATACTACCTAGCACAAACCAAGAATATCCCGTTATCGAACACACATTTGCTACTGTTTTAATTGCTTTTATTTCTTCCTAAACAGCTACTTACAAAATACTGAGCTGCCTACATACTAGTTAATGAGAAAGCTTTCATTTTCAGTAACAACTCCACTGCAGAAGTGTAACCTTTTCTACAAAGGGCAGCCACATGGAATATTAATTCCTTTGATTCTCCTTTTTATTAACATTTGTCCCATACTAGATAGCAAGAACATGAACCAAATATGCTCTAATTTCATTCTCTGGGAGATTCTAAGCTAGGAACTTTCCCCATTTACTTCAATGGAGTTCACACTCCTGATTTGAAAGGCTGTAATTAAGAAAAGAAATTTGGTCCTCTCTATTTTAAATGAATGAATAATCTTGAGATCAGTTTACATGCTGGTCCTTCAAAACACTTCTTTATGGTATATGGGGCACTTTTCCTGTTTTGGAGTCAAGCAGTTGGTAATTATCACATTGCCACAAAGTGACTCAAAGAAAGTCACACCTACAAACAAGTAGCAGAGACATAATGATGAAAATAATAATCAACATTTTAAGAAAAATATATTAGTTTTAGTCTATTTTCTATAGTCATTCACTCTCACACACATACATGTCCTCTCTTCTTATTCCTACAGCTATGTAAAAACACAGATTTACACTGATAAAATTGATGTTGAGTTGGGAGCAAACAGAACAACAGATTCTCTAGTTCTTACCCTGTATACAGTTCACACTACACTCAAACCACCCATGGTTCTGAAGTGTTCTGCACTTGTGCTTTCATCCTAATTAATTCTCTTAGAGTCTGGAAGATTACAAAGCTTTGACACCCTACTCCATAGAGATGTGGGGGAGGGGGGGGAGGATTATTTTTTGGTTGTTCTTTGTTTTAAATGCAGATTCTTTTTCTGTGTACCTTGTTAATTAGTTCTCCAATCATGCCATTCCAGGAGCTGTTTTGGAGCTGCTGTCCATATTTGCCATCAGGAGCTTGATATATCTCATACTTGAAGCCCAGATTCTTGGCAAGTGCATCCAGGACATCAATGGAAAATCCTTTATATCGTTTTGGTTGCCCGAGAATGTTCTCTGCCACCATCACAAAAGGCTCTTCCTGAGAATAAAAGAGTATTTTAACTCATAATTGAAACAAGTTTTTCAGTTTCCTTCTCTTAGTAAAAGAATGTTTTCTGAGTTAATTCCGGACAGCTTGGTACAGATTTTGAGACAAAAACTGTAGGCCATGGGGGATACTATGAGGCATCCCAACTAGACACCAGCGCCTCAGCACCTGAGTCCTATCTGTAGCCTTACGGCCTTGTGTTTTCCATAGCTTTTGAGAAGAGGCAGACACTCCAGAAAATAATTCAACATCCTCTAGCAGCTTCTGGGAGCCTACAAAATGAATTACTCTCTGAAGTACCTGCCTCTTCTCACCAACTATAAAAAGGGAATAGACACCTTACTGTCCTAACTAGCTGTCTAGATTATAGATATCAAGCTGTCTAGAATATAGCTATTATTAAGCACGCAAGTCCTAGATGGAAACACTACTGTCCATCTATCTCAGTTCATATTAGAGAGACATACTAAAACAAATGCTAAACCTGCTGCATTTAATGAATATTTAAAATAGTGAAAATTCAAAGAATAACCTTCATGGGTACTGGTTCCTGGTAAATTAAAGTATGTTTTGGGACCAAGATAATGCATTTTGTGTCATGTCTTCTGTCAGGCATGGGCATCCTGTTGTCCTGCAGGGGACCTCAAGGGCTGCCCCTAGCACAAGGCTGGCTGCCTTTGAAACCTGATATTCTTATGGAAGGGATCTGCTCACCTCCCATGTAAACTGCAGCATAATCTCACCTGTCACCAGGTAAAGCAAAGAAAACTGGGGGTTGGAGGAAGAGCCTTAATGGTCTTATGCGGTATTTCTGTTTGTACCATGAATCAGAAAAAAAAAAAAAAAAAAAAAAAAAAA